>BQNB010120766.1:0-20576 GCA_026074375.1 Tanacetum coccineum | reverse complement strand
CTATTCACGTTACATTCGATGAGCCGACTGGGCAAACGGCTCCTGTACACTCCAGTTCAGGACCCACTCTTAACCTTTTTGACGCCTGGACCTATAAGTTCAGGGCTCGCACCTAATTCTGCTCCTGCTATACCGTATGTACCTCCCACCAATAAAGATTTAGAGCTGCTGTTTCAACCGATGTTTGATAAATATTTTGAGACTCCAACTGGTGATCATCAGATGCCTCCTGTCCTCGCAGCTCCAACCTCGGCCATTCCAACCGGTCCATCAGTATCTATCTCCTTTGATCACGATACACCATCAGGCAGTCATTCACCATCATCCTCGACTCATCAATCATCTTCGGTACATCACGGTGATGCAACTGAGCATTCTTTTGAAGTAAATCTGTTTGCTGCAACTGAGCACGAACCATTTGTTAATGTGTTCGCCCTAGACCCGAATTCTAAAGAATCATCTTTTGGGGTAATCACGCTTACTGAACCCAACCAATCCACTCAACCTTATGAACATCTCCAAAGATGGACCGACTCTCATCCTCTTAATAATATTATTGGGAACCCTTCTCGACTGGTATCCACTCGGAAACAGCTTGCTACAGATGCTCTATGGTGCTTTTACAATTCTGTACTGTCCAAAGTCGAACCAAAAAACTTCAAATCTGCTGTTACTGAAGACTGCTGGTTTCAAGCCATGCAAGATGAAATACATGAATTTGATCGACTGGACGTATGGGAATTAGTGCCACCTCCAGACTGTGCAATGATTATTGCTCTCAAGTAGATTTATAAGGTGAAACTTGACGAGTATGGTGACGTGTTGAAAAACAAGGCACGTCTTATAGCGAAAGGATATCGTCAAGAAGAAGGTCTTGATTTTGAAGAATCCTTCGCCCCGGTCGCCAGATTATAAGCTTCAAAATCATTTCTTGCAATGCTGCCAACAAAAACATGACAGTTTATCTCAATGGACGTAAAACTGAATTCTTAATGGTGAGCTTAAAGAAGTTGTCTACTCGGTTAGCCAACTGAAGGCTTCGTTGGACCCTGATTGTCACTACATCATTGTCTTACCTTCTGAGAAAGCTATTTACGGGTTCTAGCGCAGCTTACTCCCGGCATGTATGACACGTGTGTCGGAAAATTCCTCAGATTCAGAGTCGAGGCAATATGATTCGTGAATTAAAGGAGAAGATCTCTCGCTTAGCAAAGAAGAATAGTGATACAGATTCCATTTTTGACCTTAAGGCTTTAGTTTCTCAGAACACAGATTTAACTACAAAGCTCAATGCCCTTCACGATCTTAATGAATGCTTTAGGGAAGAAAATGCAAAAGTTAAGCAGCATTATAAGGAGTTGTATGATTCAATTAAAATAACGCGTGCCAAAACCACTGACCAGAACAACTCTTTGTTATCTGAAATTGAACACCTTAAGGATCAACTTAAAGAGAATTCCAAATGTGTCACTATACCTGATTGTAAACCTAAGGTGCTGGCTCCGGGTAGATATCCTATAGATGTTGAACCAATTCCCCCTCGACTCAAGAAGAATCGGGAAGTGCATCTACACTATATCGAACGCCTTAAGGAAAATGTAGAAACCCTTCGTGAAATAGTAGAGGATGCTAAGGTAGAAAGACCATTGGATACCTCTCTTGCATCTGCTTGCCGTTACACTAAACACTCTCAGGAGCTGTTAGAATATGTAATAGGCACGTGTCCTAAAGACTTTGACCCTCGCAATAAACAAAATGCCTCTACCAATTCACTTAGGAAAAAGGGAGTTACTTTTGTCGAACCACATGAAACCTCGACTCATAACACACCACCACAAGTTGAGCACCAGAAAATACATTCGACTAACGTTCCTGGAATTCCCTCTACAGGAGTAAAAGGTGCCTCAGCAGCTAGCAGGTCAAAGCCTAGGAGCAATACAAAGAAAGATAGGACCCTGCCAGCTAAAAGTGCCTTGAAACAAGTAGAAGCCCATTCTAGGATGAATAAGTCAAATGAGAAACATAAGAATCGTGTTGATTCTAGTATTAGCTATAAGCGTACTGTAATTAATTCGAATTCTAATACTTCTTGCAAAACTTGTAACAAATGCTTAATTTCTGTTAATCATGATCAATGTGTTGTGCGTTCTGAGATGTGTGTGAAGCAATCCTCTGCCACTAAAGTGTGGCGGGTTAAGCACGTTAAGCAAGTTTGGAAGGCCACAGGAAAATTGTTTACCACCATCGGCCATCAGTGGTGACCCACTGGCAAACTATTACATTTAGGAGATCAGTGGCCTTTAACTAGGAATACTCCACCTAACGTCTTTCCAACAAAACAATGGAAGCCCACTGGTAAACTTCTCCCATTAGGAAGACAGTACCCTTTAGTTAGGTCTACTACTCTTAAGAGTAACTGTTTGCCAGCTGATCCACAAGAAACTAATGCCCTTGTAGCATATAATCTTGTGTACACTAAACAACTGGACCCCAATAGCAATTGGGGATCCAATGTATCCAAATCTCCATTTTTGCCTTTGTTCAAATGCAGGTTGTACAGATCGGTCTCTGGTATTTAGACTCAGGCTGCTCAAAACATATGATTGGAGATCGCTCACGGCTCACGAATTTCATGAAAAAGTTTATTGGGACTGTTCGACTCGGAAATGACCATTTTTGGTGCAATTATGGGATATGGGGATTATGTCATTGGTGACAGTGTAATTTCCAGGGTATACTATGTAGAAGGACTTGGACACAACCTTTTCTCTGTCGGTCAATTTTGTGATTCAGATCTTGAAGTTGCCTTCAGAAAGCACACATGCTTTGTCCGAGACTTAAAGGGTGTCGACCTTATTAAAGGAAGTCGTGGTACGAACTTATACACCATTTCCGTTGAAGATATGATAAGGTCCTCTCCCATTTGCTTACTATCTAAAGCCTCCAAGAACAAATCCTGGTTATGGCATCGTCGCCTGAATCACTTAAACTTTGGCACTCTCAATGATCTAGCTCGTAAAGATCTTGTTAGAGGTTTACCTCAGTTGAAGTTTAAAAAGGATCATTTGTGTTCAGTATGTCAACTTGGAAAGAGCAGGAAAGCTACCCACAAACCCAAGACGATTAACACTATTACGGAAGTTTTACACACCCTTCACATGGATTTATGTGGACCGCTAAGAGTGCAGAGTATAAATGGGAAGAAATACATTTTGGTAATAGTCGATGACTACTCCAGGTTTACATGGGTGAAGTTTTTGAGATCCAAGGATGAGACTCCCATTTTTGTAATCAATCTGTTAAAACAACTTCAAGTCGGTCTCAACAAAACTGTCCGGTTCGTGCGGACTGATAATGGCACCGAATTCGTTAATAAAAATTTGACAGATTTCTATGAAAGCGTTGGCATTACTCACGAGAAGACCGTTCCGAGAACTCCTCAGCAGAATGGCGTTGTTGAACGAAGGAATCGCACTCTTGTTGAAGCTGCTCGGACAATGCTGATATTCTCCAAGGCTCCCTTGTTTCTTTGGGCAGAAGCTGTGGCTACTGCCTGTTACACCCAAAACCGATCCCTTATACATACTCTTCACAACAAAACCCCATATGAACTAGTGCATGACAAGAAACCGGATCTCTCTTTCCTACGTATATTTAGGGCTCTCTGCTACCCAACAAACGATAGTGAAGATCTTGGCAAATTAAAAGCTAAAGCAGACATTGGATTCTTTGTTGGTTACGCACCAAACAGGAAGGGTTATAGAATCTATAACAAACGGACCCGACAAATAATGGAAACTATTCACGTTACATTCGATGAGCTGACTGAGCAAATGACTTATGTACACTCCAGTTTAGGACCTAATCCTAACCTTTTGATGCCTGGACCTATAAGTTCAGGGCTCGTACCTAATTCTGCTCCTGCTATTCCGTATGTACCTCCCACCAATAAAGATTTGGAGCTGCTGTTTCAACCGATGTTTGATGAATATTTTGAGACTCCAACGGGTGATCATCAGATGCCTCATGTCCCCGCAGTTCCACCCTCGGTCATTCCAACCGGTCTATCAGTATCTATCTCCTTTGATCACGATGCACCATTAGGCAGTCATTCACCATCATCCTCGGCTCATCAATCCTCTTCGGTACATCATGGTGTTGCAACTAAGCATTCTTTTGAAGTAAATCTGTTTGCTGCAACTGAGCATGAACCATTTGTTAATGTGTTTGCCCCAGACCCGAACTCTGAAGCATCATCTTCTGGGACTCTCACGATTACTACACCCAACCAATCCACTCAACCTCATGAACATCTCCGCAAATGGACCGACTCTCATCCTCTTGATAATATTATTAGGAACCCTTCTCGACCGGTATCCACTCAGAAACAGCTTGCTACAGATGCTCTGTGGTGCTTCTACAATTCAGTACTGTCCAAAGTCGAACCTAAAAACTTCAAATTTGCTGTTACTGAAGACTGCTGGTTTCAAGCCATGCAAGATGAAATCCATGAATTTGATCGACTGGACGTATGGGAATTAGTGCCACCTCTAGACTGTGCAATGATTATTGCTCTCAAGTGGATTTATAAGGTGAAACTTGACGAGTATGGTGACGTGTTGAAAAACAAGGCACGTCTTGTGGCGAAAGGATATCGTTAAGAAGAAGGTCTTGATTTTGAAGAATCCTTTGCCCCGGTCGCCAGACTTGAAGCTATCAGAATATTTCTTGCCAATGCTTCCAGCAAAAACATGACAGTTTATCAAATGGACGTAAAAATTGCATTTTTAAATGGAGAGCTTAAAGAAGAAGTCAATGTGAGCCAACCAGAAGGCTTCGTTGACCCAGATCGTCCACATCATGTCTACCGTCTGAAGAAAGCTCTTTATGGGTTAAAGCAAGCACCCCGGGCGTGGTATGACACTTTGTCGAAGTTTCTTCTGGCACAAGTATTCTCCAAGGGTGTAGTCGATCCAACCTTGTTCTTGCTGTGTGCATGTGTGCATGTGTGCTAGATATTATAGTATGATTGGATCCCTGATGTATCTCACAATCTAAGCCCACTAAAAAGCACCTTGAAGCAGTTAAATGAGTCTTTCGGTATCTCCAAGGATCTATAAATATGGGTCTTTGGTATCCGAAGGACACCGCCATGACACTAACAACATACACAGACGCAGATCATACAGGTTGTCAAGACACTCGAAGAAGCACATCTGGTAGTGCTCTATTCCTTGGGGATAAGTTAGTTAGCTGGTCTTCAAAGAAACAAACTAGCACGTCCATCTCGTCTATAGAGGCTGAATACATCGCAATGTCTAGTTGTTGTGCCCAAATTCTATGGATGCGGTCTTAATTATCAGATTATGGCTTTGCATACAATCACATCCCTCTGTATTGTGACAACAAGAGTGCCATAGCTCTATGCTGCAACAACGTCTAGCACTCCAAGTCTAAACACATCGACATCCGACATCATTTCATCAGAGAACAAGTAGAGAAGGGAGTGGTTGAGTTGTATTTCATAAGGACAGAGTATCAACTGGCGGATATATTTACTAAGGCACTGGGGACTACAGGGCCCCCCGACACATACATACTTGGAACATTTTGGTGACATTACATCTGTCATGCATTACTTATAAACATCTTGGGATAAGATTGGTACTTTGATGACATACAAAATGTTTTTAATGCATTCTTATAAATCTTTGGGATTTATACATAGTACTAGTTATATACATGGAATTACATTTATATTTAAACTAATCATGAACACACCACTTCAATGTTGACACATTAAAGCAGTTTTTCTCAGGTGAATTAGATGCTTGGACTATTTGATGTGACATAAGATCTTTACTTCAAGCTTTCATTGTGATGCAAATATGGGACAAATTATTATTAAATTCAGATTTTTTATTAAATCAACAAAAGTTTATTATTCAAACGACACCTAGAGGTCGGATCTCTTATCAATTGCTGTTATATACGAAGTAGACACCCCATTTGGTATTCCGCTGCGT
The DNA here is from genome assembly GCA_026074375.1 of Tanacetum coccineum. NCBI lineage: Eukaryota > Viridiplantae > Streptophyta > Magnoliopsida > Asterales > Asteraceae > Tanacetum > Tanacetum coccineum. Next base: position 14,550 of record BQNB010120766.1, on the reverse strand, counting down.
TGTAAGTGATTTTTGGAGGTGTTACACACAGGGAAATTGTTTACCACCATCGGCCATCAGTGGCGACCCACTGGCAGACTATTACCTTTAGGAGATCAGTGGCCTCTAACTAGGAATACTCCATCTAAGGTTTGCCTGCAAAACAAATGGAAAAGCCACTGGTAGACTTCCCCGTTAGGGAAGAAAGTGCACTTTAGTAGGTCTACTTAACGTTAAGAGTGACTGTTTGCAAGCTGATCCACAGGAAACTATTGCCCCTGTAGAAGATAATATTACGTACACTAACCAACCGGACCCCAATTGCAATTGGGGATCCAATGTATCCAAATCTCCATTTTTGCCTTTGTTTAAATGTAGGTTGTACAGATCATTCTCTGGTATTTAGACTCAGGCTGCTCAAAACATATGACTTGAGATCGCTGCTCCACCACGCTCCGTAATTTCGTAAAAACGTTTATTAGACTGTATCGATTCGGGAACGACCATTTTGTTGTAAATTATGAGAGATATGGGGAATTATGTCAATTGGTTGAAAGTGTAATTCCAGGGTAATACTAAATGTAAAGGACTTGGACACAACCTTTTCTCTGTCGGTCAATTTTTGTGATTTCAGATCTTGAAGTTGCCTTCAGAAAGCACACGTGTTTCGTCCGAGACTTAGATGGTGTCGACCTTATTAAAAGGAAAGTCCGTGGTACGAACCTTTACACCATTTCTGTTGAAGACATGATGAGGTCCTCTCCCATTTGCTTACTGTCACAAGGCCTCCAGAACAATCCTGGTTGATGGGCATCGTCGCCTGAATTACTAAACTGTTGGCACTCTCAATGATCTAGCTCGTAAAGATCTTGTTAGAGGTTTACCTTAGTTGAAGTTTGAAAAGGATCATTTGTGTTCGACATGTCAACTTGGAAAGAGCAGGAAAGCTACCCACAAACCCAAGACGATTAACACCATTACAGAAGTCTTACACACCATTCACATGGATTTATGTGGACCGCTAAGAGTGCATAGTATAAATGGGAAGAAATACATTTTGGTAATAGTCGATGACTACTCCAGGTTTACATGGGTGAAGTTTTTGAGATCCAAGGATGAGACTCCCGTTTTTGTAATCAATCTATTAAAACAACTTTAAGTAGGTCTCAACAAAACTGTTCGGTTCGTGCGGACTGATAATGACACCGAATTCGTTAATAAAAATTTGACAGATTACTATGAAAGCATTGGCATTACCCACGAGAAGACCGTTCTGAGAACTCCTCAGCAGAATGGCGTTGTTGAACGAAGGAATCGCACTCTTGTTGAAGCTGCTCAGACAATGCTGATATTCTCCAAGGCTCCCTTGTTTCTTTGGGCAGAAGCTGTAGCTACTGCCTGTTACACCCAAAACCGATCCCTTATACATACTATTCACAACAAAACCCCATATGAACTAGTGCATGACAAGAAATCGGATCTCTCTTTCCTACGTATATTTGGGGCTCTCTGCTACCCAACAAACGACAGTGAAGATCTTGGCAAATTGAAAGCTAAAGCAGACATTGGGTTCTTTGTTGGTTACGCACCAAACAGGAAGGGTTACAGAATCTACAACAAACGGACCCAACAAATAATGGAGAAACTACTCACGTACATCTTGACAAACTGAGCACACGGATCCAGTACAACTCTAGTTCATGTGGGGGGACGGAAGGGAGGGGGGGGGGGGGGGGGGGGGGAAGAGGGACCCAATCCTAACCTTTTGACAGCCTTGACCTAAAGTTCGGGCTCGTACCTAAATCTGCTCTGCTATTCCGATGTACTTTCCCACCAAATAAATATTTAGAGCTGGGTGCTGTTTCAACAGATGTTTGATGAATATTAAGAGACTCCAACGGGTGATCAATCAAATTCCTCAAGTCCCCAACAGTTCCACCCGGTCATTCCAACCGTCCATCAATATCTATCTCCTCTTAAACACGATGTCATCATCAGGCAACATTCACACATCATCCTCGGCTCATCTAAAAAAAAACAATCATACTTCGGTACATCCATGGTGTTGCAACTGAGCATTCTTTTGAAGTAAATCCGTTTGCTGCAACTGAGCATGAACCATTTGTTAATGTGTTCACCCCAGACCCAAACTCTAAAGCATCATCTTCTGGGATACTCATGATTACTATACCCAACCAATCCACTCAACCTCATGAACATCTCCGCAAATGGACCGACTCTCATCCTCTTGATAATATTATTGGGAACCCTTCTCGACCGGTACCACTCGAATCACTTTCTAACAGATGCTCTATGGTGGCTTCTATAATTCATAAACTTCCCAAAGTCGAATAAAAAAACTTCAAATCTACTGTTACTGAAGACTGCTGGTTTCAAGCCATGCAAGATGAAACCAAAATTTTTTATCAACTGGACGATATGGGAATTAGTGCCACCTCTGGACTGTGCAATGATTATTGCTCTCAAGTGGATTTATAAGGTGAAACTTGACGAGTATGGTGACGTGTTAAAAAACAAGGCACGTCTTGTGGCGAAAGGATATCGTCAAGAAGAAGGTCTTGATTTTGAAGAATCCTTCGCCCCGGTCGCCAGACTTGAAGCTATCAGAATATTTCTTGCCAATGCTGCCAGTAAAAACATGACAGTTTATCAAATGGACGTGAAAACTGCATTCTTAAATGGCGAGCTTAAAGAAGAAGTCTATGTGAGCCAACCAGAAGGCTTCGTTGACCCAGATCGTCCACATCATGTCTACCGTCTAAAGACGCTCTTACGGGTTAAAGCAGGCACCCCGGGCGTGGTATGACACTTTGTCGAAGTTTCTTCTGGCACAAGGATTCTCCAAGGGTGTAGTCGATCCAACCTTGTTCATTCGAAAAACAGGCAAACACACTCTTCATGTTCAAATATATGTTGATGATATCATATTTGCCTCGACCGACCCCAAAGACTGTGACCGTTTTTCTAATGAAATGAGCTCTAAATTTCAAATGTCGATGATGGGTCAAATATCTTTTTTCTTAGGCTTACAAATTTCTCAGAATCCTAGAGGCATTTTCATAAATCAATCTAAATACGCTAATGAGATTTTAAAGAAATTTGATCTTCATAAAAGTGACCCTGTTGACACTCCCATGGTGGAGCGAACAAAACTGGATGAGGACCTCTCAGGGATCCCTGTTGACCAGACCCAATATCGCAGTATGATTGGATCCCTGATGTATCTCACGGCCAGTAGACCCGACCTTGTTTTTGCTGTGTGCATGTGTGCTAGATATCAATCTAAGCCCACTAAAAAGCACCTTGAAGCAGTTAAACGGGTCTTTCGGTATCTCCAAGGATCCATAAATATGGGTCTTTGGTATCCGAAAGACACCGCCATGGCACTAACAGCATACGCAGACGCAGATCATGCAGGTTGTCAAGACACTCGAAGAAGCACATCTGGTAGTGCTCAGTTCCTTGGTGATAAGTTAGTTAGCTGGTCATCAAAGAAACAAACTAGCATGTCCATCTCGTCTACAGAGGCTGAATACATCGCGATGTCTGGTTGCTGTGCCCAAATCCTATGGATGCGGTCTCAATTATCAGATTATGGCTTTGCATACAATCACATCCCTCTGTATTGTGACAACAAGAGTGCCATAGCTCTATGCTGCAACAACGTCCAGCACTCCAGGTCTAAACACATCGACATCCGACATCATTTCATCAGAGAACAAGTGGAGAAGGGAGTGGTTGAGTTGTATTTCGTGAGGACAGAGTATCAACTGGCGGATATATTCACTAAGGCACTGCCCAGAGAACGATTTGAATTCATTCTCCCGCGGCTTGGCATGAAGAGTATGAAGCCAGAGACACTCAAACGTCTTCAGGATGATAAGGATGAGTAACGTATTTGCTTCAAGTATCCTATGTAAATATGTACATATTCATCATCAAAAAGAAAATACAAAAATATAAAACCTACAAAAAATCCATAAAAATCAGAAAATATAAAACACCAAAATAAAATAAAATTCCAAGACATGTCTTCCGTTTATCGATAACATTTACGGACCTAGAAATGTCATTCAATAATGACACATGCCTTTAAATGAAGCTCGAACGGAAGTTCAAACTTTTCAAAACATGTCTAAATGGCTTGTAGTTATTTCAGACTGCAACCCGATTTTCAAAATGAGGAAAGATCGTCGCCAAAAAGACGTTGTTCACTAACAAGGGGTTATTAAGATCACTCCTGGGCATGGATTACTTTATATCCGTGCATCCTCGATCTAATGTACGCTTCAGTGCATTATTTCTTGATTAGGAAGATAAGTCTTCTTTTATCCTTATAATTTTTTCGTTTGTGATTCTTTAGAAAATTATTTGGATGTCACATGGTGGTTTAATCTTATTGTTGCAAATCAATCGGACTTGAATTTCATAAAATTTGACACTCAATCAACGACTACAGCTCTTTAAATAGAAAACGGGTCATTGTTTGAGGGGGAGAGTATTGTTCAAATTTATGGCATCTAACGGGCATTTTAACACATTGTATACATCATTGAGATAGGTTTGATAACTAAAGGGGTTATGGTTTAAGGGGGAGTTAAACTTGAGTTAACCCAACAAGGGCCAAATGTGTCGGTTATAGGCAAGTATAGGGTCTTATGTGCTATTTGCTAATTGTATCCCAGGCTTATAAAATATAAAGGACCAATTGTGCCTCTTATGCAATTTCATCAATCCCTTAGTAGCTATTAAACCTTAAAAGAAAAGAAATAAGAAAAGGAGGGGCCAACTCTGTCAAGTGATGAAAGTATGATACCTAGATAGAAAGTGAGAGGACCCAAAATATGCCATTAACTAAAACTTGTGATTAAGTATAAAAGGTTATTGCGTTTTGACTTGGTCAAAACTCTCAAATCCAGTCAAACCTCTCTCTCATTTTCTCTCATTGCGTTTTGCCTAATTTGCAATCATTTGTGATATTTCAAGCTTAGGTATTAAATGTTTAATGTTCTCTATCATATACATATGAATTACCTAGATTTCTGCCTGAACTCATTAAATTGCTTGTTTTTTAGGAATCTCGTACGAAATAACTATCTGAATCTTGGTTAGTATTTCTCGTTATGTTTTGACTGCTGGGATTTTGTTAGCATATTTATGTGATGCTGTGTAGATGTCCTAATTGTTTCCCCGACCTCTAGATATTTGTCCGTGTGATTTTTACTTTTAGGTTGACTTGTTAAGTCAAAAACGGGTTCGTATGTATGGTGTAATGGCCATTTGTTGGTGTTAAAAGGTTTAGTTAGGAGCGTAGAACATAAGTCTAGATCTGGTTGTGTATTAGAACCCCTGATTTGAAAGTTAGAATCTGCGTATAAAAGCATTCTTTGGATGCTTTTGCTAGAATTCCTTGGTTGCATTTTTTGCATAGGATGCTTAGTTGCATTTAGGATTTCTTGGTTGCGTGTTGTTGAGGATTTCTAGGTTGCGATTTGCTTAAATATCCTAGGTTGTGTTTTGAGTGATATCCCTGATTGCGTTTTGCTCAGACTCTTGTTGCGTTATGGGCTAGGATTCTTGGTTGAATGGTTGCTTAGAAATTCTTGGTTGCGTTTTGCACAACAAATTCCTGCCTGTGTTTTGCTCAAATGTTATAGGTTGTGTTTTGCCTTAAGTGCTCCTCGTTGCGTTTTGCTTGATTGTTGTTGGTTGCGATTTGATAAGGAAAGCTTGGTTGCGTTTTGCTTGTAGAATTCTTGGTTGCGTTTTGTTTGTATGATCCTTGTTGCGTTTGTCCTCTGATATGCTATTGCGTTTTGAGTATTAAATATTAACAGGAACAAAACGCAGTCATTGCGTTTTGTATAGAAGACACTTAAAATATTTAAATAGTAAAACCCCTATTTTGAAAATTTCCTAAATGGTTGCGTTTTGCTTATTTTAAATATAATAGTGCTTGCGTTTTGATTGTTGCGTTTTGCCTTGTGCGTTTGGTGTGATTGCGTTTTGCCTTTACTGCGTTTTGACTAGTTTTCTAATAAAATAATCATTGCATTTTGCTGCATTGCGTTTTGGATCCTGAGTATTCCTTTGATTGCGTTTTGCTTATTGTAACGTATCCATTGCGTTTTGTCTCTCATTGCTTGTAAACTGTTATCGGGTCTTGTGGTTTAGTCATTGTGTTAAGTCTTCTCTTACAAGAGTCAACTTCCGTTGCCTCAAGAGTTGTCTTCAATTATTGACCTTCACCATAATATGATCTAGGTGTCCTTTTCCTAGATATAATCCATAACTGATTAACTCCTGAGCAACTGCTCACATCTAACATCTCCTATCTGTATGCCCATCGTTCTGTGAATGTGACTGTGCAGATATAATGGCTGATGTTAATGCTCCGGTTGAACAAGCACCTGCTGTGGCACCACCCACTCGCACTGATGAACAAATCCTGCCTCGCATTAGATGGGTGCCAATAGGGAAAAGCAACTGTTATCTGGATGCTGAAAAGTCACAAAGCAACCCAATCTACAAGATTGCGGTGGACATTCTGAAGCATACCAACTTCTTCAGAGCGTTTACCGCCTCTTCGACAATACCAGCTATCTATATTCAGCAGTTCTGGGATACTATTTGCTATGACAGAACCGACGGGGGTTACAAGTGTCAACTGGATGAGCAATGGTTCAACCTCACTAAAGACACACTCAGAGATGCTCTTCAGATCACGCCAGTCAACAACAACAAGGCTTTTTCTTCCCCTCCAACTCAGGATACTCTTATCAACTTTGTCAATGATCTGGGTTATCCAAAAGAAGTCAAACACTTATCAAACATCGTAACTAATACAATGTTCCAACCATGAAGACAGCTCACACAAATCATTATAGTGCCTTACGGGAAAGACTTCTGGGTTTGAAAGGCCAAGAGCTCCAGTGTTGCAGATTCTTTGGGGCATCATCAATCGAGCTCATATCGATTATGCGGAAAGGATGTGGGAAGAATTTAATCAATCCATCCATACTTTCACGGAAGATAAAAAGAATCTGGCAGAACATACTCAGGGAAAGAAAAAAGCCACTCTCATTGTGATCCCAAGTGTGAGGTTCACCAAACTGATTATCTTTCATCTGCAACGCAAGCACAAGTTCCATCCAAGACCAGAGTCTCCCCTTCATTTGCCTACTGAAGAACCTATTCTGGGATATCTCAAATTTAGTGCCAAGGGAACCAAAAGGGAAGTCTTTGGGATGCCTATTCCGAATGAGCTCATCACTGATGATATTCGAGGAGCAGATTACTACGATTCTTACTGATGAGAAAGTAGCCAACATCAAAGATAACTTGGCTGTAAAGAAGTTAGTTGGACCTGACTCTCCTTCCAAAATCCTAAAAAACAACCTAAACCCAAGGTAAACAAGCAAGCTAAACCCGTAGCACCTAAAGCAGCAACCAAGAAACCTCAACCAGCACCAACCAAGCCTAAGGAGAAAAGAAAAAATAAAAAAAAAAAACAAAAGAAGCTAAGGAAACCACTGAAGCAACACCGGCAACCAAACGAGCTAAGCCTGGGAAGTGGCAAATAAGCGAAACCCTTAAGAATCTCAGTTGTTGGTCGATGAGTTTGTTGATGAGTGTATTCCAAGACTGAACCTGGGTTGGGTGACTTAGAGGCGATATTCAAAGGGCGTATTGTAGAAAGTATGAGATGCTCACGTGCACCTCGTGGTCCTTTCCTCATGTGTTGATCAGGGAAACTGACACTGGAAAGTTTCAACCACTTCCAGAAGTTCAGGGAAAGGGAAAGGAGAAAGTCGGTGCTGAACAAGCTGCTCAGGTTCTACTCAATCTTCAAACTCCAAAGAAAAAGAGCCAAGCTGAACAATACATCTTTCAGAGACGTACTTCCGCACCAACTGAACCCTCGGGTCATGATGAATCCTCATCACTGTATGTTGAATTGGGCTTGACTGAAAGTGACACGGAATCAGATAAGGAAATGCCTCCCGTAGTCAAGAGTGGTGATCAAGATGAAGGCCAGGCTGGACCAGACCCTGGTATACAAGATAAAGGCCAGGCTGAACCAAACCCTGATGATGTTGCAGAGTCTCAACCTCTATCAACTCCTGGTGTTCATGCTGGACCAAACCTTGAACACACAGATGCTGAGGCCACTGACGCTACAAGTCAACCACAACCTGGACAAATGGATGAAGAGTTCACCACCACTGCATACCCTAACGTTCAGGAGAATCTTAAGCTGACGGTTGACGAACCGGTGATTCTCGAGGAGCCTGCCAGCTCTACTGGGACTTTGTCTTCTCTACAACACTTAGCCAAAGACTTCAGCTTTGGCGATCAATTCTTCAATGATAAACCCTCAGAAGCCGATAATGAGAAGACAACAGCAGATACAGAAGCTGAATCAATGGTGTCCGTCACAATCCATCAAGACACCTCTGCTATCCCTCCTATGACATCACCGGTGATTGATCTCGTGTCTAGACCCGATTCTCCCAACGTTCATCAGCCACTACCAACCACCACAACCGCAACTGCAACAACAACAACAACAATTATGACAACCATTCCTCTACCACCTCAGCCACAACAAGTTTCCTCAGATTCCATCTTAATCAACCGCCTAGGAGAACTCGAACAACATATCGCGGATTTGGTGGATGCGAACCAAGCCCTGGAGGAAAGATTAGACAAACATGGGTCCAGACTGTACAGGTTGGAGAATCAAGATATTCCTAATCAAGTGAGCAAAGCTGTGGATGAAATAGTCACGGATGCTGTTGACTGGGCTATGCACGCACCACTCAGGGAACGCTTCAGAGACCTGCCAGAAGCTGATATGAAAGAAATTCTTCACAACCGAATGTGGGAATCCAAATCCTACCAAACTCATGAAGATCACATGACGTTGTACGAGGCTCTAGAGAAGTCTATGGCCCGAGATAACAGAGACCAGCTCCTGTCTGACTTGGCTGAAGCAAGGAAAAAGAAGAAAAAGAGACAGGGCTCACCTAAAACACCACCTGGCTCTCCACCTCATCCTCCACCTCCTCCTCCACCACCAGCAGGTCCCTCTGGAACTTCAGGAGCCTCTGGCGCTTCTGGGTCGTCTCAATCACCACCTCCTCCTCCACCTCCATCCAACAATCAGGGTGGTCAGTCTACAAGCACCGCTGCCCCAAGCTCCTCAAAGACGGCTGCTTCAGCAGAATATACGGCTTGGACGATGACCGACACCAGACTTAAGCCGTCTGTCTCACCAATTCCTGAAGAACTTCATATGGATGACGATACGACTGCAGACGAACAAGCATACTCATCTAGTGGTGAAGACGTTGGACGTGATCATATTCCCACTGTAAACTTGAGGCAGAGTTGGTGGAAGCCTATCACTGAAGACCGACCTGCTACACCTGAACCTGCCTGGTCCATCCCATCATCTGATCTGACCGTCCCAACGAACAACTGGGCCTCTGCTCTGAAGTCTACCTATACACCTCCACCAGAGAACTCACTACTTGCTCAGATCGGTGATATGGCAACATTCATGGACTGGTATTGCAAAAAGCAAGGAATCTCTGAACTGACTCAAAAAGACCTGGAAGGCCCTGCATACGAAATTGTCAAAGTCTTTCATCCCGACGTAGTTCATCTCCAGTTCCAAATGGAAGAATGCCACAAACTTCTCACCGATCAAGTGGACGATGCAATCCTAAGGTACAACGTCAGCAAACCACTACCGTTGGGTGGTGATCCGGGTCATGTCACAATACAACCGGATTTCTTCTTCAACAAAGACTTGGAATATCTACGGTACGGCCGCAAAATGGGCAGGCCTGCCTTGTCAATCTCGAAGATGAAGGCTGCCTATTATCCTGATGTTGGCTTAGAGCAAATGGTACCGGATCAGATGTGGATTGAAGAAGAATGCAAGTATGACCTTGCTGCGATGTATCGTATATCTCCCTGATGGTTTCAAAGATAACGGTTCTACATTGATCGACACACATCTGAAGGTGATCGCAGGGCTGTACGGACCCATATGCGTATCTTAAGTGTCGTCATAATTGAAGTCTTCCCAATGTATGGGTACAATTACATGAAGAAGATTGTCCTTCGTCGAACTGATCTCAAAGAATATGTCATCGTGGAAAGGAACTTTAAATATCTGTACCCTAGTAACTTTGAAGATCTGTACTTGTTGAATCTTCAAGGTCACTTGAACCATCTCTCACCCGAAGACAAAAAGATTCTCACTACTGCTGTCAACTTATGGACCAGAAACTTGGTTATCAGACAACGCATAGAAGACTTCCAGCTGGGGATTTAGAGCTACTAGACGCAGTTAAACCTCACCAAACCTCGATGGGATGCCAAGGGATTTGAGTACAAGCATGGCTTCTCAGTAATTGACTCTCCAAGGACCATCAGATTTAGGGACAAATATGGGGTTCAGATGATCATGAGGTTTAATGAAATCCATAAGTTCAGTGATGGTATTCTACAATAAATTGTTGAAGCGTTAGATTACAGAGTCAAGGAATTCAGGGTTAACAAGATGAATCCGGGTTTGGATACACGGTTTTGGATGAAGAAAGACATCGACAGAAGCAGGGAGTTTATGTTTGCCATACAGAAACGACTTAAGATAAGACGTATCTTCTGAAATCTGGAAAGCTTTGTTGGTGGCAGGATAAGAGAAGGAGACTACCGACTGCTAAAGAGAACCGAATGTGGGGTAGTTTTCTTATATGTTATTGTAATATGTACATTCTAATGTAGTGATTAAACTGTATCTTAGGCTTGTATATTAAGTATTCATATGTTCCATAATCGGCTTGTATAACCTAACACAGTTTCTCCTAAATTTTCCTAACTTAAATCAATTGAGACCCAAAATCTCAACGAATTTGAAATTTTTGCTCGGGGGAGAAAATGTGATTTAATTATGAAAATCTGATAAAAATTATGATTTCTTAACTCAAGTGTAGGCTTTCCTATATGTGTTAAACTCTTTCGAATATCGATGCACATATTGAGGGGGAGCGAATGGTTATGATGGCAATTGTGGAATCACCTAAGGGCACCGACATGTAATTAACTTTATCGGAGTTATAAGGATGGTAGGTTAGGTACACGATTCCCACGATCGCCAGAGCCGGAGTGATCTACCCAGGACAAATCCCACTAGTATAGTGTAGATGAACTGAGGGTTATAATTCAAATGGAGTAATGTGCGAATAAGGGTATAGTGCGGAAACTGAGTGGAGCTAATACTGGAACACACCCAACAACGGTATCTTTTAGGGTTAATGAATATCGGTATGCCTGAAGCGGGTTAAAGAATGAAAAGAAATGCTCAAGATAAGGGTGAATGAAAGCAGCACTCCTTAAACCTTAGGGAGGAAACCGGGTCACTGCTTATGCTGGTCAGATCACTGGTTGATTGCTGACATTGAAGACAGTAGTAATGGACAACAGTGATAGCTGCACTACCCTAATAGCCTCTCATTATCATCAAAGGGTTCTTGTGATTTCTCACGGAGATCAAATACATTTCTATCGTCTCTCACTCCGAGTTATACGATATTGAAAATGGTGGCAGTACGCTCAGCCTTCTGACTACAAAAACCAAAAAATGCACAATGAGTCTAGATGCCATAAGATCATCAATAAATATCGTGTTAGGACAATATTCCAATATACTTGTATTTTCACACAAATTGGAAAACAAGGATTATATTATGAGTCCTACGCCATTATCCTTGTGATGATTCCAGAACATCCGATAGTGATTCGAAAGTTTTCCAGTGATGAGATGGAAAATACTGCTAGTATTCACAAAACACAACAAAACCCCCCCCCCCCCCCCCCCCCCCAACAAAAGAACTGCCAACATCAAAACAAGCTCTAGGTTGAGTGACTTGTGAGATCCTTAATGGAATCAAACTTGTGACATCTGGCATCAATTCGGGGTCCAGATTATGAATTGATGGAGGATTAAATTTTGATTAAGCTTAAAAACTTCGATGTGTTACAAAATCAATTTAACTAATGTGACACTGATTGATTTTCACAATCAATTTTATACTTCAATCGATGAGATAGTATCGTTCTGATTCACTCTTTACCGTTCATAGTAGCAATAATATTAGTGGAGGTTAGCCTGCTTTGAGGTGTCCGGTAAAGAGTACTAGCATGTACTGTGAATCTATTTGCATCGCGTTAGATGATCTACACTTTGAGCTGGAAACCCTGTCAAGGAGTTCTTTTAATGGAATCTACATAAATAACAGGTACATATATGTATACATGTTTAATGGTCCTAACGGGAACCGAGAGGTTATGCAACCGTAACTATAACCGAATGACAAGCACAATATTCGTACAACAAGCTTTTTTGTTAATGTTGTATTTAAGGATTACATAAAAGATGGAGATGCAGATTTCAGATGCAACGTTAAATTGTAAAGTCAATTCCAACCCCATGCTCACACTTAGTGTTTCTAATCCAATGTACATCAATGAGAACTAAAAGACTACAACACAGTTTCTAGCAACTCTGATATTAATATCTGATCCAGTAAAGTAGTGGTATGCGGCAGACGTCCGAATGTTCAACAAAATCTCATGAAGTGCTAATATTCCACAACAAAGGATGATTAAGAGATTTAAAGTGGATGTGTGATCTCAAAGAAAGCTCAAACGATTCTCTCAAGTTCCAGGTACAAAGCTAAATGATCAACTACTGAGGACAACCGATGATGTTGAAGAATCAAAAGATTACAAGCCAGAATCAAAGAATTAAGTCAATATAATGCTAGGATTCAATGTGTATTATCGGGGTGAACTACCTAGGGGAGATTTTGTTAGGATTTGAAGCAAATCCATGTAAAAGACTACGTCACCACCGTGTTATATCTTAGATTTGGTTTGATCGTAGTCTTAGTAGTTTTAATCGTTTATACGTTACACATATGACTTATGGTGTTGGGTCGGGTCTTTACCCACATGTTTAGACCATCCTATGACCCTTTTAGGGGCACCAAAATACACTTGTTAAATACCCTTTACAGCATGAGGAGGGGTGATGTTTTATTTTATCACAAACACACACTAAGTGATTTTCTCTCTCTAGAACTCCCACTTTCTCTCTCTAGATAATTCGGCCAAACATTAATCCTAGGCTTGTGTTATGATATCTAATATACTACAGCTTTTGTCAAGTTTCCGGTGTCTATGAAGTAGCTCAGAGAGTCTAGTTTCCAGAACATCCGGCCTCGAAGGTTTTTGAGATCGGGAAGTCAGTCAAACGTTGGTTGCAAGAAAAGTTGTCAAAACAGTAAATACGGGTCAGATTACGAGGTGTAAAACCCCCACTTAAAATTTGAATTAGGATTAGCCCTTCTATAGGAGTTTAGTTCTATGTGTCTATTAGAAATCCCCCAAAGGAGAGCTTCTGACTTGGAGTCTAAGTATGGTTTTTAGGTCCAAACTTTTTAGTATGTAAACAGATCCGAATTGAGACTATTTTGAAGTTTGATTTTCTTAGGAGTACTTGTGCATGTAAATGACTCTTGGGAATCATGAGGTAGTTAATATGCTCATAGATGATTTTTGGTATGAATTATGAATGTCAGTAAGTAGAGGTTTTGAGTACGTTAAGTCACGTTAAAATTTTGCAGTTTTGAATAAATTGTGACTAACTAGTGAAACTTGTTAATGAAGTGGTTAAAGTTGGGTATGGTGTCGGGGTGACCCATTGGGGTTAATAAAACACCTTAGACATCCATCATATGATTGTTACATGTGCTTAAGATTTTGGGTTAGTAGCCTGTAACACGAGTTATTTTGTTGTTTAGATTTGTGCTAGTTGTTTGTGAAGCTTTTTGTTGGAATCTTTTGGAAAGCTAAGTAAAGGTGAGTTTCATAGCCTCTTTTTGTCATGTTATTTTAGGGTGAGATAGCTGCAAGGCTTCAAGAGGAAGAAAGAGAAACGTTTACAGTTGAAAAGAGAGCTAAATTTCTTTATGATACTATTGCTGCTTAAAGGAGGTTCCTTGCTCAACAAAGAGCTGCTGCAATCAGAAGCAAACCACCAATAAGAACTCAGCTAAGAAACCAAATGATGACCTATCTGAAGCATGTAGGAGGAAAGAAGCATGCTGATTTGAAGAACAAGAACTTTGAAGAAATACAAGTTCTGTATAAAAAGGTTAAAAGGTCTGATAAAGACTTTATTGCTACTGGTTCTGCTAAGGATGAGAGACAGATTAAGGAGATGAATGAAGAATCTAAAGACCCTAATGTTAGGAATAAATCTTCATATGACTTAATACTGCCAACAGTACTAAAGGAGTTAGTACTGCCAGTACAAAGTTAGTACTGCCAAGTTTACTTAATACTGCTAGTAGAAGGACTTAGTATTGCTAAATGGTCAAAGCCGATGAACTGAAGATAGGAATGCATGGAGAGTATTTCGGATATTTATATTTGAATTGTAACTGATCCTAAATGATAGGCTAATATCTT
>BQNB010120765.1:0-20577 GCA_026074375.1 Tanacetum coccineum | reverse complement strand
ATTTATTTCATGGTAAATTCGGCTCAAGTGATGAATGTAGGTAAAGTTTTATAAAACTTTGAGCATTTGTTATAAACATGAGTATTTGTTGAAGCGTAGATTAATTTTGTTGGTTCTGGGTATGCTTAAACGTAATTTATCACGAAACGTAAACAATTTACGTAACCAATAAAAAATATATATAAAAAAGTTGATTATTACTTTCGTAAAAATAATATATTGCTCGCTTGATGAAAACATTAATTCGTTTGGTGTCCGTTTACACTAATTGATAATTTATAGCTTACGCGATTTAACTTACCTAATAAAATTAAAAGTAAACACGTACGAGAAAAAAAATTAGTGAAATACATGACGTCGTTAATGACCTAAAAATACGGAAATGTTACACTTATTAAAAAGATCGAGACGACGAACACCAAGGCCACCTTCCAGTTTAGGAAGACAAACAACTTCCCACGAGACTTTAGCTTTAGCCCTACTCATGCTTCCTTGACACCATAAAAAACCGCGCATGATTTGTTCAATATCAAGCAACACACGCGAAGGGAGGATTAAAACCACAGCCCAATACACATGCAACGAACCCAAAACAGATTGGATGAGTTGAAGCCTTCCCGCACTCGATAAAGACTTACTCTTCCAATCATTTATGCGATTCTAAACTTTCTTAATTAACTCCTTACAATCCCTAAAGATCAATCGAGAAGAAACCAAAGGAACAATAAGATATTTCACCGGAAGACGTTCTTCCTCAAAAGGAAGAACATTAAGTGTAACACCCCCAAATTGGGTCGCAGCGGAATAAGGGTCCGGGGCATGTTACTTCTCAGATCAATAACACAAGATGTATATAGAACGACCAAAAAGTCGTTTAAAAACTGATACATTGGATTTTAACAAAGTATTTGTTACATAAGCCGAAGCTTCACTTGTCCACTTGTTCAAAGTACAAAGATTTCTAGCCCATACAGTTATAAAAAATGTATTGCGACAAAATCTTTAATGCATGATATCCCAATCAAAACCACCAATGTATCCCTTGTACCTCTTGCTTACTGATCCCCTGAAAAACATTGCTTTAAAACGTCAACAATAATGTTGGTGAATTCATAGGTTTGATAAATCATATATTGTAGGACCACAAGATTTCCCAAGTGTATGATAATGCAACAGATGCAGACATCATATAAATGTAATTACGTTGCTCTAAGCTCATGACACTGAAGCTTGACGTGTATGAATACCAAATTAATGGCCTACATTGCCCGTGGTGATGTTCTAACCCGCAACATCCTATATTCGACATGGTATACGTTCGTTTGTCCAGTGATAGCTAATCACCCGAACGGGGTTGTCAAACCCAATAGATCTATTAATAACATTCGCGCTCACAATCCCGCAATTGACAGTTCATGATAATGGGCTCAGATATGGGTTATCGCTACTTAGGCAACACGTAATCATAACATGAAACTTAACCACTTGTGTCCAATTGTAAAGCATTGCATGTTTTTCACCCCAAAAACTTTATAAAACAAAAGCATGTAAAACGTGGGGCTATGAACTCACCTTGAGTGAGTAATGCCAAGTATATCACAAATAACGCGTCACGCGAATCGATCAATTGCAACCTAATTAAATTAAGGTCGTATAAGCACTAATTACATTAAGTACTCCTACCATGCATAAGTCTATATAGTTAATCACCATCTAAATGTTTGAGTGAAAACATGTTTATAAAATTAAAACGTTTATAAATATACTTTTGGTAAAATCGTCATAACTTTCACGTTTCTAATCTGTTTCTTGCGTTTCTTATGCCCATCTTTTCGTATTAAGACGGGTTATCGATATTTGACATTTTTATAATTTTGGTCCCCTGATGAACAGTAACTTTTACTGTTCACACCAGACATGAGTTTTATTTAAATCGTATTTGTTGTCGTAAAACCCGTAAATGTCGTATTTTATTCGTTATAGCTCCGTTTTTAACGATTCTTTCGAGCACGATCTCGTAATTGAAAGTTCTATAATTTTATGAGGTTTACAAAAATATAACTTTCTGTCATGAATAGTGTTTTTACTGTTCATAGTTTATAAAATTATTTTTATAAACTTTTAATTACCGAAAACCCGCGAAATTCATAACTTATTCGTTATAAATCGAAAAATCATGATTCTTATCATTTTAGAATCCTAAAAATGTGTTTTAGTTGATAAAAATATCAAACTTGCTGTTTGATATAAATTTTATAAAAGTTATTTTATAAACTCCGTTTAATTAGCGTATAACTTGTTTTTAACGTAACTTTTTTGTTATTAATCCGTTTGACAAGTTTCTTACCTTTTCGGAATCGTCGTGAAATGTATATATATAAAAACATTAAATAATAGATATATTTATAACACTTTGGACAGAATGTTTAAAGAGATTTCATAAGTCCATTTTTGACCTTGTTTTTATTCTTTACTACTTTTGTAATCCACCACAAGTCTTATTAACCATATATGTTATATATCATATATATGTATTAAGTCCATAGTCCATCAATGTCCTTTTTGTCCAACTTACCAAATTCTTAATAATACTAAATACGTCATAACTTTAATATAAATAATCATTTTTACCATAATTCATATGCAGCCATTTTCCTTATAAAACCATAGTGTACAAGTTACTATCATGTATAACCACATTTTATGATCTTATAACCTCAATATACGTCCATAATTAACCTTAACTTGTCTTATGATTCCCTTTAACTTGAACATATTAGAAACTATTTATAAACCCAAGTTTTTATACTTAATCATTTTTTACTCTAAATTAACATGTACATTCATTTCTCCTCTTTTAAACATGATAAAGTAAAACCACAACATGTATATAAGGTATACAAAATGACGCATTACAGTGAAAACTACCATTTCATGAATAAAAACTTAAATGGTGATTCAACTAAAATAGATATAACATATGCATAACAATGAAAATTTACAAGAATACAAAGAGTTCTAGTAGACCTTATGATGTATGATGATGATGAACAAAGTAATCTAAACCCTTGTTTAGATAGAAATCCAAAGCTTGCACCAATGAAAACCCTTGTTTTCTTAATAAAACCCTAGCTTCCTTTTCACTTGATTAAAGCTTGAATATGGTTAACCAATGCTTGCAAATGCCTTAGTAACTTAAATAGATGTGTTAAAGAGTATGTATGGGTTGAAGAAAATTTTGTATGGATTTGTTTGGGTTGGTGTTTTGAGCCGTGGCATGAAAGGAGCAAAAAGGGAGAGTGTGTTTGATTTTTACTAAGTGTTTTATGCTTGAATCACTAGTATACATGTATATATAGGATAAGTATTGGTCAAAACTTTCTCAAGAAGGGTCAATGGTCAAAGGGGGGTGTTTTGGTCGTTGGGGGGGGGGGGGCAAAGAGAGGGTTTTAGGGGTTCTTGTTCTTGGTCTTTGGTCAAGGGAACATGGTAAATGTGTTTTAATGAGAAGTTGATGTACATTGACCAAGCTAGTGAATTTTTGTGCTCCTTGCTCTCCAAGTGTTGATGTATTTCGTGGGTTAGGAGGGGGAAAAGGGTTCTAGAAACCTTTTTGCTAGTTAACACAATATCTTGCAAAATATATGCAAGTTACTAGTTGTAGTTTTATAAATAAAAGATGTTTTCTTGCAAGTATTGGTTGATTTTTCTTGTACAAAGTGTAAGATAATATTATCTTGGGTACATTTATCAAACTTTAGGTTATACGGTTACAATCGTGGGTATTTGTTGAAGCGTTAATAAATTAACGTGCTTCCGGTTATGCTTAAACGTAATTTATCGCGAAACGTATACACTTTACGTATCCGATAAAAATAAAATGAACAACGACCATAATTATTATTAAAATAATTATATAACACATGATTGATGTAAACGTTTGATGGTTTAATGCCCGTTTACATTAAACGATAATATTTGGCGTACGCGATTTAGCTTAACATTTACGATTTAAAGCAAACGCGTACAATACAAAAGGTACATTGTGGATTTATCGATGTCGTCAATGACTTGAAAACACAGGGTGTTATAGACTTCCCCCGTTAAACGAGCCTTGTCCTCAAGGCTCACGATGCAGCACTTGACGACGGTGTGGTCTTGGTGAAGAGGTGTGGATATTTCTTCTTGAATTGGTCTTCACGTTCCCACGTGAACTCAGGACCTCTCTTGGAGTTCCATCGAACTTTGACTAATGGGATCCGACTTCGCTTCAACCGTTTAACTTCACGGCCCACTATTTCTAATGGTTCCTCAACAAAATGGAGCTTGTCATCAAGATGAAGTCCATCCAACGGAACGGCTAAAGGTTCGTCGGCATGACACTTTTTCAGGTTGGACACATGGAATGTATTATGAACTCTACTCAGCTCTTCAGGAAGTTCGAGCTTGTAAGCAACCTCTCCAACCTTTTCTAACACCTTGAAAGGTCCAACATACCTAGGGTTTAACTTCCCCCATTTGCCAAAACGTACGACCCCTTTCCAAGGCGAAACTTTAAGCATAACTTTATCCCCCTGACTGGAATTCCATTGGTTTTACGGCTTCAAGTGGGCAGCTAAAACTCTTCTGTTTCGATCACGAGCGACCTTAATCTTTGCTTGATCAGGATATTTTCTCAGTGGTCTCTTAAATTAGTTCTGGACCAAGTATTTGAGCTTCTCCAACTTCAGTCCAACAAACAGGTGAACGACACTTTCGACCATAAAGTGCTTCGAATGGTGCGATGCCTTGATCTGCAAGATAGCTATAGTTATTGAGAACTCGACTATTGCAAATGGTTAACCCAACCCTTTTCCCAAATTCGATCGCACAAGCAACGGCCAGCATATCTTGAGAGTTTGAATGGTCCTCTCGCTTTGCCCGTCTGTTTGTGGATGGTACACAGTACTCATATCCAAATTAGTACCCAAAGCGTTCTGAAGTGACCTCTAGAAATTTGATGCGAATCTCGGGTCACGATCACATATGATTGAGATAGGTATCCCATGCCTTGTGACAACCTCCTTTAGGTATAATCTTGCAAGTTTGTCCATAGGATCAGTCTCTCTCATTGGTGTGAAAATTGCAGACTTAGTAAGTCGGTCAATAATCACCCAGATAGTGTCGTAGCCTTGTGACGACTTAGGAAGCTTCATGACAAAATCCATAGTGATGTTATCTCACTTCCATTCAGGTATCTTGGGCTATACCAACAATCCTGATAGTCTTTGATGTTCGGCCTTGACCTTAGCACAGGTCAAACACTTGCTAACATAGGTGGCGATGTCGGCTTTCATATTGGGCCACCAATATAGCTTCTTCATATCTTGGTACATCTTGTCAGAACCCGGATGTATAGAGTATTTTGATTTGTGGGATTCGTGCATGATCACAGTCCGTAAATCGCCATAACAGGGTAGCCAACTCCTGCCATTAAGGCATAGAGTTCCATCCGCACGAGGTTCCAACTTTTCCGTCCTGATCACCTCTGGATTTTTTTAGCATTTTTAATCAACATTCCCCCAACGTCTTCACTCTTAATGTTCTCTGGTTTTCGCGCTTCGGTCTGAGCATTTAAGATATGTTTGGGAAGATTCAAGCTAATAGTCATAACCAAGACTCGAACTCTTAACGGTGGTTCTTGTTCTTTCCTTCTCAAAGCATCAGCAACGACATTTGCTTTCCCCGGGTGATAACGAATATCGCAATCGTAATCACTTAGCAACTCTAACCATCGGTGTTGCCTCATGTTCAACTCTTTTTGATCTAAAATGTGATCAAACATCTTTGATCGGTGGAACACCCGTACACTTAGTTTCCATATAATTTAATATCTCCAGATCTTGAGAGGCGAACAACACCTGCACCAAGTTCTAAACATGTAGTTCGTATAGTTCTTCTCATGAATCTTCAACTGGCAGGATGCATAAGAAATCACTTTTTCTCTCTGCATCAACACAGCGCCCAAACCCTTCTTTGAAGTGTCGCATTATGCGATGAAATCTTCGCTTCCCTCAGGTAATGCAAGGATTGGTGCACTGCACAACTTTTGCTTTCAACTGTTGAAAAGCTGCTTCTTATTTATCGCCCCACTCAAACTTGACCTTCTTTTGAGTAAGCTTAGTCTGGTTTTGGCGATATTAGGAAAACCCTTCATGAATCTTCTGTAATACCCAGCAAGACCTAAAAATTGACGAATCTCCGTTGGTGACTTAGGAGATGTCCAATCTTTAATGGATTCAATCTTGGCTGGATCCACATGAATTCCTTCACTATCGATCACGGTGACCGAGGAACTGTACTTTGGGAATCCAAAATTCACATTTGGAAAACTTGGCATAACAACTCCTCTTCTTAAGCAATTCTAAGATTTGCTTAAGGTGTTCTACATGTTCCTTTCATTGTTTCTTCGAATATATTCAGAAATCGTCAATAAAGACAATCCACGCATTTATCCCACAGATATGGTTTGCATACCCTAATCATAAGGTCCCATGAATACGGCAGGTTCGTTGAGTCAAACCAAACGCCATAACTTGAAAATAACGTCAATTGTCCAACACGCTTTCTAGAAGGCATTCTTCGATGTTATCTCACCGAACCCACAAAAGGATGAAAACCTAACCTTAGTGACACATTTCGAGTAGACACTCGACCCTATGGAGCTAGATCAAAATAAATCATCAAAACATGGGAGGGATAACTGTTTCTTCACCGATTGGTTATTATTCAATTCTCGAAATCGATGCACTATCCGGACTGATCTGTCTTTCTTCTTGACAAACCAGACCGAGCTCCCCCAGGGTGATAGAACTGGTTCATATAAAAGCCTTTGTCGGATATCTCTTTCAGTTGCTACAGATAGCCCCCCCACTCTTTCATATTAGAAGGCGCCAATCCATAAGTGGGCCCGTGCTACAGTGCAGCACCATAACCAGAATCAATTTAAAACTCCACTTGTCGAATCGGAGGAAGACCCGCAAGGTTCTTCCAGAAATACTCAGGAAAAGCTTGAACTATTGGTACGTCCCTTAAGTCGCTCTTCTCCGACTGTCTTCAACCTCTTTTGTAGTAAACATGCATTCCAGAAAGATAGGCAACCCTTTTCCATATACTTTCTGCAACTTAGTGCACCAAATGATGTTTTAACCGTGTCACAATTTCCCTGGTACTTCCATCACCGGTGTATGATTAAGGTTTAATTTCTCCAGGGAATGCGGACAATCATCTCGGCACACACATTGACCGCTTGGTACTTCCGTCACCAATCCATATCGATTAAAGCATCAAAACTACCAAGGTTCTACAGGCTAAAGTTTACGTTGAAATGGTGGATTAGGAAGTTTAATTTGCAACCCTTAAGTAAAGAGTTTAACCCATAATCTCCCGTTAGCTAGTTCGACATCATAATAGTGATCTAGGTAAGAAATAAAAAAGTTGGCGTGATGTTAATTTGGGAGCTAAAAGCAGTAGACACAAAACTTGGATCGGCACCCGTATCAAATAAGATAAAGCATAGCGTTGTTTAGAAGGAACGTACCTTGCAACGACGTTGTCTGGTTTGGCCCGCCGACATTTCCCAACCACATACACCTTCGCGGGAGCCCTATCATTTCCCAGACTTGATTACCTCAGTCATTGTTTCTCAGTTTTGGGCAATTTCTTCTAAAATTTCCTTGAGCTTCGCACTCGTAGCAACCATTTCCCTTCTGATTATTATTGTTGTTTTTGCGGTTGTTGTTGTTAGCATTTGCAGGTCAGCTTCTACAATCCTTGGCCAGATGGCCAACCCTCTTGCAGTTACTGCACTTAGGTAGACAAGGACCTTCATGATTGTAATTACACTTGGAACACAGAGGTTTAGACCGGCGTATGATTTCCATAGTCACTATTGCCCTGCAGTGTAAGTCTCTGGCCTGTGTATACCTCTTATTTTGTTGTTGTTGTTGATTCTGATTGTTTCAGGAAGTGTTTTCAAACTTCCTCTTGTTTTCAGCTTGTCTTTCTGCAATGGTACTGACTCTCTTGTCCATTAGTTCAGTGGCCATTTCAATAGCCTCTTGCATAGTTTTTGGGCTTGAAGCTACAATGTTTCCATGGATCATGTCGAGTAATCCACCGACATACCTTTCAATTTTGTCTGACTCCTCAGGGAACATCCTAACACACAGCAGTGCTAGTTCTTGAAAACATTGGTTGTACTTGACCACATCAGAACCTATCACTTTCAAGTTCCACAATTCAGCCTCGGCTCTTCATTTCATTTCTTGGACGATATTAGTCAGTCCATCTTCTTTCTCAGTTCGACCACAAGTATTGAATATGCATCCATCATGAGTAACAGTCATAACATGGGAATTCCACCATGTTAGAGCACTTTGCTAAAAGAGTACAAGTAGAAAATTTGAATCTAGTTTCCACCGAGCAGTTGCTTATGGCAGAAAACAGTCTCTATTCTTTCAAACCATTGGTTAACATCATCCACTCCCTCAGTGCCCTTGAAAATACAGAGGTTCACTCATGAAATCCTGGTATTGCACTCCTCGGAAGCAACGCGTTCAGATCCCCTGACACCCGTTCCCGAAGAATGGCTGTCAGTGCCATTCCTGGTTGCGTCACGTGCGGCCAAAGCGGCACTGACACCTTGGTCAATCATAGCTTGGAGTTGAGCATTAGTGACCGTAGTGGTTGTGGTTTGCTGAAGTGGCTGGGTTGTTTGTGACTGGTGTTGACCTTGTGGCTCGTGTATGGTGCCATTTATCTCAATCCACAATAAAATTACAATACCCTTTAAGATTTCATAAATCATAACCATGACATGACATATTCATGATAAATAAAGGTGAGATCACATCACACAGTGAAATATACAACTGAATTGTAATCAACAATGATATAACCAAATCGACATTCATTCACCACAAATTCGATTATAGACATGACATAATACCACCATTCCGTATATAACTGGAAAACATACATGATTGGTTCAGATACAAAATGATCACGTTGATTAGGTTACAAAAAAATATATACAGCCTAAAGCCATACTAGCCGGGAGTTACCCGTAATACTTAGTAGGCTATACAGGATAGGCTAATCAGAAATTAAAGAACAATACAGGATAGCTAACCTAAACAAAAGTCTAAACGCCTGCTAGCTGGGAGTAACCCATAAAAACTTATAGACTGCATAGTAGCTACAATCATAACCAAAGTCCCTAGGAACTGCTCCGAGTGACCTCCAAAGTGCAACCGTGCCCGAGCCTCCAGGGCCTGGTACTCATGATATGTTGAACAGCCAAGATCATGCCGCAGCTGACGCTGCAGCGTCGTGTCGATGCACCTTAGTCTTTAACACTGTAACTCGTGCCTCTAATGCCCTGCAATGAGCTTCAGACCTAGCCAAGGCCTGACGGGTCTCCATACTCTCTTGCTCGTAAGCAAGCCTCTCTCTCCTCAATACCTTAATCTCAGCTCTCACAGTTGCACGATCCTTCTGGGCATCGTGATGTCGTGAGTGAAACTCCGAACTCTCTCTACTGCGAACATCTACCTGGTAACTGACCCTCCTGAGACCATCACCTAAGGCGATCATCATCCTCCTCTCAGTATCTCCTAAACCTGGTCTCCATAGTGTCTACAAAACTGCACTCGACTCTATGGGCCATAGTGGGTCCTGGCTGTCTCGCAGCAGCAGCAGCAGAACTCTCTCCAACCTCACACCCAGGTCAGGAGTATAGTTAGTAGTCTCTTCTGAGGTGGACATGTCAGCCTCGAGAAATATCAGCTCTGGCTGACTAAGTAGATGGTGCAGGTAGAGGATAGGATAATAAGATGGTGTCCGCCTAAGGGAGTAGTGAAATGAAGAGGGATTATGCATAGTCTCTCATCTCAGCCGCGAGTGCTCAAGGACCTAGGGTCGAATACATGGAGATAAAAGGATGGTGGTATAGAGGTGTAGGTACCTCATCTCAGCTGTCACTAAGTCCTCAGGTGCTCAGCTCCGAATGTACACTGGTACATGATCCATCCAGCTCCATGGGATAGGTAACAAACACTAGCGAATTTGGTGCCTGCTCATAGTAGCTGTTCTGCACCTCCTCGTAAGGATCCTCAGATGGGATACTCCATGATCGTGCCTCAGAGTGAACAGAAGTATAGGTAACAGCGGAATCAGCTGACATGACTACTGTGACCAGCAGAAATGGCTTATATGAGTATATTATATAAGACTCTTATAGCAATATACATTTATATCATAACATGTATATCAATTATGAATGTCATCTAGTCAACCACCTAATGCGAACAAGTAGTGTATTGCATGAAAGCATGCATCTATGTAAATGTTCCCGTGTAAACAAAGGGTTTGAATTACTCTTTGTGAAAACGATATAGTCCCAGCAAAAACATTTGACCTGGTTCTCTATAACCTTGGCTCTT
Organism: Tanacetum coccineum; assembly: GCA_026074375.1. Taxonomy (NCBI): domain Eukaryota; kingdom Viridiplantae; phylum Streptophyta; class Magnoliopsida; order Asterales; family Asteraceae; genus Tanacetum; species Tanacetum coccineum. Next base: position 10,093 of record BQNB010120765.1, on the reverse strand, counting down.
GATACCAATCTGTAACACCCCCAAATTGGGTCGCAGCGGAATAAGGGTCCGGGGCGTGTTACTTCTCAGATCAATAACACAAGATGTATATAGAACGACCAAAAAGTTGTTTAAAAACTGATACATTGGATTTAACAAAGTATTTGTTACATAAGCCGAAGCTTCACTTGTCCACTTGTTCAAAGTGCAAAGATTTCTAGCCCATACAGTTATACAAAATGTAATGCTACAAAATCTTTAATGCATGATATCCAATCAAAACCACCAAAGTATCTTCTTGCGACCTCATGCGATACTGATCCCCTAAAAAAAAAAAAAAACCCCAATTGCTTTAAAACGTCAACAAATAATGTTTGGTGAATTCATAGGTTTGATAAATCATATATTGTAGGACCACAAGATTTCCCAAGTGTATGATAATGCAACAGATGCATACATCATATAAATGTAATTACGTTGCTCTAAGCTCATGACACTGAAGCTTGACGTGTATGAATACCAAGTTAATGGCCTACATTGCCCGTGGTGATGTTCTAACCCGCAACATCCTATATTCGACATGGTATATGTTCGTTTGTCCAGTGATAGCTAATCACCCGAACGGGGTTGCAAACCTAAAAGATCATTCATAACATTCGCAGCTCACAGTCAAGTAATTGACAAGTTCATATAAATGGGCTCAGATATGGGTTATCGCTACTTAGGCAACACGTAATCATAACATGAAACTTAACCACTTGTGTCCAATTGTAAAGCATTGCATGTTTTTCACCCCAAAAACTTTATAAAACAAAAACATGTAAAACGGGGCTATGAACTGCACCTAGAGTGAGTAATGCCAAGTATATCACAAATAACGCGTCACGCGAATCGATCAATTGCAACCTAATTAAATTAAGGTCGTATAAGCACTAATTACATTAAGTACTCCCACCATGCATAAGTCTATATAGCCAATCACCATCTAAATGTTTAAGTGAAAACATGTTTATAAAATTAAAACGTTTATAAACATACTTTTTGGTAAATCGTCGCACAACTTTCACGTTTCTAATCCGTTTCTTGCGTTTCTTATGCCCATCTTTTCGTATTAAGACGGGTTATCGATATTTGACATTTTTATAATTTTGGTCCCCTGATGAACAGTAACTTTTACTGTTCACACCAGACATGAGTTTTATTTAAATACGTATTTGTTGTCGTAAAACCCGTAAATGTCGTATTTTATTCGTTATAGCTCCGTTTTTAACGATTCTTTCGAGCACGATCTCGAATTGAAATTCTAGTAATTTATTATGATGTTTACAAACATATAACTTCTCTGTGTCATGAATATTTTTTTTTTACTGTTCAAAGTTAGAAAATTGATTTTTATAAACATTTAATTACCGAAAACCCGCGAAATTCATAACTTCTTCGTTATAAATCAAAAAATTGCAATTCTTATCATTTTGGAATCCTAAAAATATGTTTTAGTTGATAAAAATATCAAACTTGCTGTTTGATATAAATTTTATAAAAGTTATTTTATAAACTCCGTTTAATTAGCGTATAAACCTTTCAAAATTTTAACGTAAACTTTTTTCGTTATAATCCGAATGACAAGTTTCTTACCTTTTCGAATCGCCGTAAAATTATTAAAAAAAAAAAACTTATAAAAACATAAAATAAGTATATTTTTATAACACTTTGGACAGAATGTTTAAAGAGATTTCATAAGTCCATTTTTGACCTTGTTTTCGTTCTTTACTACTTTTGTAATCCACCACAAGTCTTATTAACCATATATGTATTAAGTCTATAGTCCATCAATGTCCTTTTTGTCCAACTTACCAAATTCTTAATAATACTAAATAAGTCATAACTTTATATAATAAGTCATTTTACCATAAGTTCATATGTAGACATTTTCCTTATAAATCATAAGTGTACATGTTTTCTTATCATGATATAACCTCATTTTAATGATCTTATAACCTCAATATAAGTCCATAATTAACCTTAACTTGTCTTATGTATTTCTTTAACTTGAAACATATTATGAAACTATTATAAACCCTAGTTTATACTTAATCATTTTTACACCAAATTAACATGGTACATTCTTTTCTCATCCTTTTTAACATGATATAAGTAATACCACCACATGTATATAAGTATAAAAAATGACCATTACAAGTGAAAACTTCATTTTCATGAATAAAAACTTAAATGGTGATTTAACTAAAATAGATATAACATATGCATAACAATGAAAATTTACAAGAACATAAAGAGTTCTCGAAGACCTTATGATGTATGATGATGATGAACAAAGTAATCTAAAACCCTTTTTTAATAGAAATCCAAAGCTTGCATGCCCCCCCGGGCGGGGGGGGGCCCAATGAAAACCCTTGTTTTCTTAATAAAACCCTAGCTTCCCTTTTCTTGATTAAAGCTTGAATATGGTTAACCAATGCTTCAAAATACTTTGAGGTACCTTAGATATGATATGAGAGTGTATGTAAATAGGTTATATAAATTTTGTATGGATAGTTTATGGGGGAGGGTTGAGCCGTGAGCTTAAGGAGAGAAAAAGGGAGAGTGTGTTTGATTTTTACTAAGTGTTTTATGCTTGAATCACTAGTATACATGTATATATAGGATAAGTATTGGTCAAAACTTTCTCAAGAAGGGTCAATGGTCAAAAGAGGGGTGTTTTGGTCGTTGGGGGGGCAAAGAGAGGGTTTTAGGGGTTCTTGTTCTTGGTCTTTGGTCAAAGAAACATTTCTAGCTAGGTTTTAATGGCAAAAGATGTACAAAGACCAAGTGGTGCATTTTGTGTGCTCTTTGTCTCCTTTATGTTGTTATGCCGTGAGTTAGGGGGGGGGGATAAGGGTTTCTAGATGATTTTTGATAGTTAACAAAATATCTAGCAAAAACTTTACTAGTTACAAGTTGTAGCTTTTAAATAAAAGGTATTTACTTGAAAGTATTTGTGAAATGTTTTATTTTCCAATGTACAAAGTGTAAGATAATATTTTCTTGGGTAAATTTAATAAAACTTTGGGTATTGGGTATAAATATGGGTATTTGTTGAAGCGTAGAATTATTTTTGTGGTTCCGGGTATGCCTAAACTTAATTTGTCGCGAAACGTATTAAATTTACGTAACCAATAAAATAAATGAACAACGACCATAATTATTATCAAAATAATTATGGGTATAAAAGTGGGTATTTTGTTGAAGCGGAGGATAAGTTTTTGTTGGTTCGCGAGGTGCCCTAACGCATTTTATCGCGAAAGTACTATACTTTACGTATCCGATAAAATTTAAATGATATAAGTTAATACTTATCCTTAAATAAATATATAACTTGTTGATGTAAACATTTAATTGTTTGATGCCACGGTTTACATTGAAACGCTAATTTTTGTTACGCGATTTAAACTTAATTCATGATATTTCCAGCAACGCGATACAATATAAATGAATAGTACAATTTATTGCGTCGTTCAAAAGACTTGAAAAACACAGGGTGGTTGATAGAGAGTTTTGGCCGCCTCTTGGAGGCGGGCACAAGGCAGACATGAAACATGATATCGGGCCTACTTGCCGTTAGGTATAATAAACTACCTATCATGCCTCGATACTTTGTACTATCCACGTCTCATATCTTGTCTTTCGTGAGTTTAGTATCGGAGGACTGAGGGTTTTCATTGGTTAGAATTCTTTAGACCAAATTTATTAAGCATTTCTTTAATATATTTAGATTGATTAAAGAAGATACCGTCTTCCATTTGTTTTATTTGTAATCCAAGGAAGAAGTTAAGTTCACCCATCATGCTCATCTCGAACTCGTCATGCATGATTTTGGCAAATTCATCACACATGTCTTGACAAGTCGAACCGAATATAATGTCATCGACATATATTTGAACAATGATGAGATTTGAACTTTTCATCTTAGTAAAAAGAGTATTATCTACCATTCCCATTTTATATTCATGTTTAATAAGAAAGGCTTTTAATCTATCAGACCAAGCTTTGGGTGTTTGTTTAAGAACATATAAAGCTTTTTTAATTTATAATAAACATGATTCGGTTTTGAAATCTAATGTATCCGGGGTTGTGCCACGTATACCTCCTCATTGATAAACCGTTCTGGATATGACTTTTTTACATCATTCGGATTAATTTAAAATCTAAGGGCAAACTAGGTAATAATATTCCTAATAGATTCAAGTCTAGCAACCGAGGCATAAGTTTCATCATAATCAATGCCCTCTTGTTGGTTGTAGCCTTGAGGACTAATTAGCCTGATTTCGGAGAAACAACACCGTTCTCGTATAGCTTATTTTCCTAAACACCCGCTTAGTTCTATAAATTGTCATATTTTTAGGTTGTGGAATATACTCCCAAACGTCATTTAGCAATGAATTGATTTAATTCTTCTTGCTTGACGACTTTCAACTGTCATCTCCTAAGGCTATCATTCACCATTCTTAGGTTCTATTGTTGATATAAAACAAAAGAAGTTTCTTTGGTTTTAGGCTTGAGACCTAAGGGTTCTTTGGTTAAGATTTCCTATGACATTTTCTAAAGGATGGTTCCTAGATTCCTTAATATTGACTATTTCGTTAATTTCTAATGTTTCATCCTCAACAACATTTTCTAGGTTTTTCTTTTCGATTTCCCTAATGGCTTCTTCTTCATCTAAGTCATCATTCACCAAGGGTGATGTCTTAGAGGGTGGAGGAGTTTCATGGAATGTCACGTTGAGTGATTCTTCGATTTTCCTAGTGTGTTTGTTTAGGATGATGTAGGATTTACTATTTTAAGAATAACCTAATAGGACACCTTCGTATGACTTTGGGTCAAACTTTGTAAGGTAGTCCTTGGTGTTTAAAATGAAGCACTTTCTTCCAAACACTATAAAATAATCTAACGAGGTTTTCTACCTCTGAAGAGTTCATAAGGTGTTTTTCCTAGAATGGCTCTAATGAGAATTCAGTTGAGAATGTATGTTGAAGTATCTACGGCGTTACACCAAAACTTTTGTAGTAATGATTGCTCATTCAACATAGTCCTACTCATTTCTTGAAGTGTCTATTCTTCCTTTCAACTACGCATTTGATTAGGAGTGGGTGGAGCGAGGAAGTTATGAGTAATACCATTGGCTCATTACAGATCTCTCCAAATTGCCTTCATTTCAAATTCTCTATCGTGGATCTGTTTCTTATTGACACTATTGTACTTTCTAATTGGTTTTGGTTCTTTTACTCTAAAGATTTCGAAGTGATCTAAGCTTCAGTTTTAATCTTAGAAATCTAGTCAAATGTTACTAGAGTAGTTATCTACTGTGACTAAGGTGAACGGTTTCCTCGTAAATCCGTACGGCGGATGGACCAAAAAAGATCCATTGTGGAGAAGTTCTAGCATCTAGTGTTGAGGACTTGTTTATTAGACTTTGTGACTAGGTGAGCTTGTTGTTCCATTTTTCAAGCATCACAAAATGTGGATCAAACTAAAGCTTAGGTATGTTCTAACTAATTCCTTAGAGGTTAGGATGAATAAGGACTCACTATTTGCGTAACCTTATCTCTCTATGCCACAAGGTGGAATTGTCAATAAATCGTTGCTAGACAAAATTTGTTCTTTTGCTTATTTTTCTAATTTCATCCATATAAGCCTTTTTCCTAAACCTCCTACCTATGGACTTTACCTTCTTAGTGATTTCACTATCATGTTCAGAGAAAGTTACTTTACACTTATTATCACATATTTGTCCTATACTTAGCAAGTTAAATCCTATGTTATCAACATGTTCTACATTATTAATTTTGAGAGAGTCATTAGAAATCGTACATTTACCAATGATGTGTACCGCGAAGATTTACTAACAAACAATGCATACCTCATCGTATGGCCTTGTAAGTGGAGAGAGCTTTCGGTTACCCGTCATTGTTTGGATACAACACTATCCTTAATTTATTCGTCGGGTTCAAGTTGACTCCAGGCATATCTTATTTTATATAGACAATAGCTCAACATTTGGTCACTAATATCTTATGGGTCCAAGTTGTTAGTGACCTAACATCCCTTGCATTTGAGCAATTGGTTGGATGTAGAGAATGGAAAACATTTTTCCCATGACATGTAACTTTGTGTGGATGTTGTTCCAAGTTACGGGGAAAGCCATGAGTGGTCTTTGTCGGAACAACATGTCTTTTTGGTTGTGGTGTTTTAGAACGATTTATGATTATTTTGACTCTTCTAGGAGGTGGAGTTTTTGATCTAAAATTGAGTTTTGAAAATCCAACTCCGGGTTTAGATAATGGCTTATAGAATTGTTTAACTTTATTGTCACAAGCAACAGGAACTTTGACTTTGTTTACAATTATGTGTTTTGGTCTAGGACCCAAAATAGATTTTTGAAAAGACACAGTTTTCTCAGATCCAGGCATTGCTGGTGGCGGTCCCATATTTATTTTGGGGGCCGCCTGGTCATTTAGGGGGCCGCCCATATTTATGGGACCTCCATCAGAATACGCCTTTTTCTGAGCTTTCACAAATTTTATTTTCTTAGTTCCACTAGATGATGCTTCAAATGAATTAAACCCTAAACCTAATTTATCACCGGAGGGTTTTTGATTACTTAACATTTCATTTAAGCAATGTGTACTCTTTTCAAATTTGTTTAATCTAGTAGATTCATCTTTGAGTTTTTCATTCTCAATTTTAAGTACATGACACTTTGCACAATCGAGATCAACTCCCTTGTTTTTCTCGAGTGTGGACAATTTATCTTTTAATTCTCTAAGCTCATTTTCTAGACTATTTCTAGTAGCTTTTAACTTTTGTTCTTAGTGATTATCTTTAGACTCATTTTGCACAAGCTTATCATATTCGGATTGTCTAAAGGCTATATCATCAATTGATGAGTTTTCATCACTAAAGTAAGATGATTCGGAACATACCTCACTTGATGCGTGAGCTACAAGACACGTTTCATCTTTGACCTTTTCATCATCTTCTTCACCGCTATCGCTCCAAGAGCCTCTGACAAAAGCTCTTTGGTTCTTATCTTTCGGTGGTTTTGGACATTCTCTAATAAGATGATTTGGGTCGCCACATCTAAAGCATTTTCTATCACCTTTACCGTTCTTTTCATCACGACTTCTTTGGAACGTCTTTTTTCGTTCTGAGGTTGTCTCACAAATCTACCACTTCTCTTAAAGAACATCTTGAAGTCTCTTACCGCCATGGCGTACTCTTCGTCTTCATACGGAAGTCGAACACTTTCATCACTAGGATTCTTTTTTAGCCTTTAAGCAAGAGATTTTCTTTCAATTTTTGCTTTGGACTATTTCAGAATCTTCTTGATGATCTATCTCATGGACTTTGAGGTTTCCATGAGCTAATCGGAGAGATAGTGATGTCAAGTTCTTTTGATTCCTCAATCGTCGGGACCTTGCTCTCCATTAGGATGGTAGAACCTAAGAAATTCTTTACTGGTTTTATAGAATAACCTTCATCATGAGCTTTTAAGACTAGTAATAATAGTATTAAATCTAGCACAAAGCGTATCTAAGATTCGTCTTCGGAAAATGACGAATTGTTCTATGTTGAACCAAAGGTCTGAATCTTATTATCTTTGACTTGGCTATTTACCTTGATGGTGATTAACAAAGTTTTCCCAAATTTATTTTTCCGTATTGCACATGGAAATTAGTTCATATTCTTTTCTAGGCAAAACATTGTAAATAACCATTTTGGCTTCATTATTTTTTGCAAGCCTTCTTTTAAGATCATCTGATTGTTTTTCAAAAGGGATAACCTCATCAAGTTTGGTTTCTGGATTTTGAATAATGGGTTGAAAATCACCATTGGTAATAACATGCCAAAGATCTAGATCTTTTGATTTAACATATGTCTCGAATCTATTTTTCAGTAAATAAAAACTATCACTTTAAAAATGTGGTCTTTGCATAGATTGCCCTTCTAGATATTTGTCGGAATCCATAGATCAATCCAAGCTTTAAAATACAATATATTTTAAAAATCTTGAGTGACCTTGGCTTCTGATACCAATTGTAGGAAACTAGAAAGGGGGTTGAATAGTTTACCGGTTAATTGCCGTTTTAAAAACTTTGCTTATGAATGGTTATGATTCGAGTTGATGTTCAACCCTCCAAACCCCCCCACACCCCCCACAAATTCAATCACAATATGAATACAACTAAACTATCTAATGTAATAAACTAAATAAACAATAACGATATAAAGAGATAAGGGAAAAAAAAGGGGAAAAAAAAAAAAAAAACAAAAACAAATCAAACCAAGACACAAGATTTATAGTGGTTCGGCTACGAAGCACCTCTTCGCTCCTACTCCATCGAGATTTCACTATGTCAACAAGCTCCTTTTAGGCGGAGAAAACCGTTTACAGGTCGCTTACGTTATTTTCCGACACTAAACTAAATGTTCTGTTCCTAATCTTAGCTCGAATCTCTACCTGTTCACAAGATATATACCTCACCAAGATCTACAACATCGATCTACAAATAATTGAATCACACAAAACCAAGATATATACAATAGAGTTTTGGTACTTTAAAGAAAGAGGGACAGATCACTAATTAACACTTCATTTCTTGACGAATACGAGTGTTCTTCTCTTACACTTGAATGAGAGGGAAGAGATGAGAAGAAGAGATTAGATCACTTGAAACAAGATCTAAGTATGTTAGTGATCAAGAGTTTTAGTGAGAGAAAGAGGGCTTAGAGAAAGAAAGAAAAGACTGAAAAATTTCATGCAAAGAGGAATGATTTTTTGCTTAGAATGGAGCAGTATTTATAGGCAGGGAATCCCAATGGTTCTCTAGGGGCGGTCCCGACGGTCCCTTATATATAAGGGGGCCGTCAGGCCTATAAAGGGGCCCGCCGCCTAGACTTCGCTCTCTCTTTTGTCTTTTTGTGGGGAAGGTTGTATCTGGTGTAGAAGCTTTCGTTTTGGCGGAAAAATTTGAATTTCAAATTTTAAGTTTTTAATAAAACTTTTTATTTTAATTAGAATATATTTTCTAAAAGTATTTTTGAGAAAATACTTTTGTAGAATTAAAAGTGAGGATTAAGAGAAAAATATTTTCTTGATCACTAATCATGCTTAATTAATTTGTTTGTCCATACCTTAAGTGATCACTAATCTTAGAAATGAAATTTTACATTTAATAATTTGTAGACGTTTATTTTTATTATAAACGTTTTTACATTTTGTTATTATCAAAACATTGAGAGGTCGAAAAATATAAATAACGTTTTTAGGCATTATTTGTATTAACAATCTCCCTCTTTTTGATGATAACAAAATATAAACTCATTTTAAATAAAATTAAAGATGTCAAATTGTTAAATGAGTTATGTTTCATTTCTCCCCTTTTTTGTCGAATTCAAAAAGAATGATCCTCGAGTTGTTGAAGGAAGAAAGAAATCGACGATATCAAGACTCCCCCTTGATGTGTGCTCCCCCTTGTTCGGGGCACCAAAGGATCGATTTTACGAAAATGGTGTGCTACAAAACAAGGTTAGAAGAACAAGTACAAGATAAATATCTTTCAAGTTAACACATTGTATTCAATTTAACAAAAGAAGAGTTTCATTCAACCAACAAGAAACGCATATACTAGCACATCCAACTAATACATTCAACATAAAATAAAACTAGATCTAATACAAGATAAAGAGAAATGGTACTACATAAGTCTTAAATGATTCATGATTCATAGAGAATGACTGTTTGAGCAAAAGGTTTGGGGTGACACGTTTATGAAAACATTTAGAGATTTTTCAAGGTGGAGGTGGAAAGTGTGAGGTAATTGCGGTAGTGAGAAGATATTCAAGATGAGCAAACATGATGTTTATCTAATCTCTTAGGGTGGAAAAAAGGTTTCAGTTGTAAGAACAACATATGCAAGTTGACCCATGATAGTCATGATAGTTGTAGAAAATATGATGACCCATGATAGGTAGTTGAGGTTGTGGTTGAGATGGTGGTGATGGAGTGTTATGAATATGATCAAGAGGAGTGACTGGGGACAAAGAAAGTATAATA
>BQNB010120764.1:0-20577 GCA_026074375.1 Tanacetum coccineum | reverse complement strand
ATTACATGTTTAAAACCCTAATCCATCATGCTAGATTACATTAATTAAAAATTAACTAGAATTAAACAAGAATTAGAAAATACTTTAACCAAGAAACCCTAAAATTTTCTCTTCTTTTTCCACTGAAAAATTCGGCCGATCAATAGAGGGGTTTAGAGATTTTATTTTTTGTATTTATAGGCTTCTAAAGTAATCCTAGATAAAGCCTAATTAGAATTTGTTTCCTAATACAATTTTTTTTTCCTCTTTCTTTTCTTTTTTTATTTTATTCGGCCGGCTAGGCCTTTTCATATATTATTTTTTTTCCTATTTATTAATTATATAATTACTTGTATTTCCTTAAATTTTTATAAAAATCTTAACTAATTTGACTATACCTTTTTACTTAAACGAAATTCAATAGACTTTTAAAAAATAACTTTTTAACTTTTCATTTTCAACCTAACTTTCCTAAAACAGAACTTTTTTTCATTATTCTTAACTTACCACTTAAAAATCTAAACCTATCTTAGATTACTAACACAAAATTACGTATACGTAATAATACTTACACATTTAACACGGATACGCTCAAATCTCAATAATTATTTCCTTGTTACTCAAAAGTGAACGAAATAAACTTAACCAATTTCACCACCATTCAAATCTCATTGAGATGATCACACTCAATAGATTGATTACCAATACCTCACATAACCCACATAAACTCATATAAACACACAGAATCACATACACTATATATTGCAATAGGCACATCAGTCAATACTAACAGTTTGACTAACCTGCTCAAATCATGGTTGTCACATATATGCCATTAATGCAAAGTTTGTAAGATGCTCTTCATCTGCCTGGTAGCTCCAATCATACCCTCCAATTCCATCTTGAGCAATCAATGCATTTTCAGTGGTATTTTTCACTGGCACAATTTTTCTACCATACTCTCTTCCTCTGTATTCTTGATTCTTCGGAGCTCTGTATTCTCTTGCAAAGTGACCATTTTTGTGACAATTGAAACATTACACCTTTGAAAGATTTTTGTCATCCTTTATCTCATCTAATGGCACATGCAAACTAGCATCAGCCAACTTTCTTCAAGTTTGACAGACATGAACGTATCATGAACTCCGCTTAATTCCTCAAGCAACCTTAACGATAAGCTATAGGACCGATCCTTTTTAAAAATATCAAATGGTCCTACGTGAACTCGTGTTAACTTTCCCTTTTTTCTTCCCAAAATGAATTACACCTTTCCAAGGTAATACTTTCAACATCACTCGATCTCCTACTTCGAATTCCAATGGTTTGCGTCTATTATCAGCATAGCTCTTTAGACGATCTCTCGCTGCTTTTAGCTTCTCTTTTATTAACACAACTTTATCAGTCATTTCTTGAACCAATTCAGGTCCAATCAAGCTACTTTCTCCAATCTCAACCTATAAAATAGGTGACCTACCACTCTTCCGTTACGAAGGCTTTTCAACAGAGCACATCTATACTCGAATGATAGCTATTATTGTAAGAAAAACTCAGCAATTGTAGATGAACATCCCAGCTACCACCAAAATCATTACATACGCCCGCAAATATCCCTAAGTCTGAATCTGAACGCTCACTTTCCCATATTCCGTTTGGGGATGATAAGCTAACTCCATATCCAACCTCGTCCCTAAAGCTTTTTGCATAGTCTGCCACAATCAGGAAACGTAAATCGTCCATCTCTATCTGAAATAATCAAAACACAGAAAAAAAAAAAAATTCCCATCCATGGCTCGCACAATTAATCATCAATATAGATCTTTGCCAATTTCCTGTCTCAGTCCTATAAGTATAAATAGGAGGGGCAAGTGATAGTGAAGCTTCCTCTTATAGCCAGGGGAAATAAGCCGACCTTAGTCCAGTCATTCGACTTATGACCTAAATCGTGTCATGCCCACTTTTTGACCTAGGCAACTTAGTGATAAAATCCATAGTGATCTTATCTCACTTCCATTCAGGTATCTCAAGTTGTTGCAGTAAACCCGAAGGCCTTTGATGCTCAGCCTTTACCTTTGAACATGTCAAACACTTACTAACATAAGTAGCAATATCTCTCTTACATATCACAAAGATCATGGTACATCTTCTCCGCTCCAAGATGCACAAAGTACTTAGATCTGTAAGCTTCATCTATGATCATCGTTCTCACACTTCCTACTAATGAAACCCATATATGGTCCATGAAATACAAACTCTCGCCCTCTTTCTTTTCCCTCTGCTGATCTAGGCCATGCAGATTTTCCATAATTACATTCTCTTGCTTAAGCGCCTCACTCTGGGCTGCTTGTATTTTTTCTCTCATTCTAGCCTGGATAGTCACTGCCATGGCCCTTACATGTCTAGGTTTCAACAGCTCTTTCCTACTTAATACATCAGCCACAACGTTCGCCTTACCAGGATGGTAACGAATCTCGCACTCATAATCACTAAACAACTCAATCCATCTCATCTGACGCATATTCAACTCTTTCTGATTGAAAATGTGTTGAAGAATATTGTATGCCGTATAGATAACACTATTAGTAACCATACAGATAATCCTCCAAAGTCTTAATAGCAAACACAACAGCTCCTAATTCCAAACCAAGCGCGTATAGTTTCTTCTCATAGGTTTTCAGCTGCCTCGATGCATAAGCAATCACTTTGCCCCTTTGCATGAGTACACAACCTAATCCTTGGTTTGATGCATCACAATAAACCACGAAATCTTCCCACTATACTATGTACGTACAATAATTAGTCATCACCAAGTTTATCTTTTATAGTTTGAAAAGCCGTCCTTCTTGCTCCACCACCTCACATATTCTTCTGATTCTTTCTGAGCTAACGAGGTACAGAGTTTAACAATTTGGAAAAGTTTGCAATAAACCGTATGTAATAACCGGCTAATCCCAAAAATGATCGAATCTTAGAAGGCGTCGTAGGGGTCTTTCCAATTCTTTACGCTCTATTTTGCTGGAATCCACAGTGTATAAACCATTCTGATTGATAACAGAACCCGAAAGTGCACCCTCTTGCAACCATGAACTCCACTTGGAGAACTTGGCATATAGATTCTCCATTCTTAACATTTCCAACACCAAAAAACAACAGAAACAAAACGACCAAATGAACTTCATGGTCCTCCTTCGTTTTCGAGTAGATCAAGATGTCATCAATGAACACAATAACGAACTTATCTAAGTACGGTTTACAAACTCTATTCAACAGATCCATAAAGACTGCAGGTGCATTGGTTAGCCCAAAAGGCATAACCGTAAACTCAAAATGTCCGTATCTTGTTCGAAATGCCGTCTTAGGTATGTCGTCTTCATGCACGCATAGTTGGTGATAACCTGACCGAAGGTCTATCTTGGAGAAATAACACGATCCTTGTAGTTGGTCAAATAAATCATTAATCCTCAGAAGAGGATAACGATTCTTAATCGTCAACTTGTTCAGCTCTCTATAATCGATACACATACGTAGCGAACCATCCTTTTTCTTGACAAATAACACTGGCGCTCCCCATGGCAAAATGACTTGGTCGTATGAAACCCTTGTCTTGCAACTCCTGCAGCTGCCTAGACAATTCTTGCATTTTCGAGGGCGCTAGTCGATATGGAGACTTCGCAACAGGCGTTACTCCAGGAACTAGATCTATGTGAAACTGCACTTGTCGTTGCGGAGGCAATCCTGACAAGTCTTCTGGAAACACATCTTCAAATTCACATACTACAAATATATAGCTTAACTTTGGTTCATCCTCCTTTGCACTCTTCAATGCTTTGGTGATTCCTACGGCGTGTTCTTCATGTACCTTAAGGATCCTACCATCCTCCACGGGTATTTCTACTACCTTCTCATGACATACTATCACAGCCTTATGTTGGGACAACCAATCCATTCCTACAATCACATCAAAGCTTCCATGACCTAAAGGTATTGAATTTTTTATGTCTAAGAGAAGAACCATCCAGTTCTATTGCAGTCACAAAGATAATTCTAATCCACTTCTATTGTTTTTTTACCATCAGCTACTTCATCACATAACCAGGATCACAATACTAGGTCCACGACATTAAGTAGGGCGCAAATTCAGTAGATATGAAACTAAAATCAGCTCCAGAATCAAATAATACGGTAACAAAGTGATCATTCAGAGAGAACGTACCCGTTACAATTGTTAAGATCCTTGACCAGCCTCCATTGCATATCACATTCACGATGTAAGCTCTTCCTCGACTTGGTTTCCATTGATTCGTTATTTGGTTCGATGTCCCCCAAAGCTAATTGCATTTCCAGCTTTTCCCGGAGTGGTGCTGATTTCATCATTGGGATAAGTGTTGCGAAAATGATCTGGACTACCTCACTCATAGCACACTCTCGGATTGTTACTCATTCTAATTCAGCATTCACCGGAGTCACTTCGTTTCTAATTGGTGCCCACAATTTTTCTGGCATAATGTCCCGGTTTTTGATAGTTATAACACACATTGTAGGGCCTGTTTACTGGGTGATGCGTATTACACTTGCTACACTTGGGATTTGAGTTTGCGACTTCATTTCTAGGAGGAGCTGTCGCCACCAAACCCTTTGCCCACTTTTCCGTCTTGTTGTCTTTCCACGATCCTCCCTGACTTTCCAGACTCATCCACTACTTTCCTCTTGTCATTACCCTTTGTCAAGGTACCACAGTTGACTGCTTCGTTATTAAATATTCCAGCCCTCGATATTACAGTCTGAATAGTAGTTGGTTGGGTTGCTCGAAGCATTCCCCTTATCTCAGGAGCCAGTTCGGCTATGTACCTCTTAATACGAGATGACTCAGGTGTAACTAAGTGTAGAAAACCAAACTTGGCCAACTCATAACCTATCAGTGTAGGCAAGCATGATAGGTCCTAAAACCACCATCTTGTGATTCCAAAAACTCATCTCCGAAATTCTCCATTTCAGTTACTTGGGCAGAATTCTTCAACCATCAATGCCTTAAAATCATTCCATGTCATGGCCATTGCAGCCTCACGTCCTCTTGCTTGGACTTGAGTGTTCCACCAAGTCAAATCTTTGTTCACCAATGAACTAGCCGTATACCTCACCTTTTGATTCTCCGTACAACCACTATTATCAATCACATTTTCCATCTTCTCGATCCAACGAGTAAGCATTATCGCACCTCCTTACCCAATCATACTTCCTGGGGATTATAAGATTGGAATGCCTTGAAAGTGCATCTGTTGTTCCCACCATTTCCATTTCCACCACCACCATTTTTTAAAAGGTGCTATATGGTTTGCAATTGCTGCGCAATAATATCAGCAATGTCAGGGTTCTCGTTGTTGTTGTTATCGTTGTTGCCACTTTGACATGATGGAGCCATTTTCTATAAGATAAAAAATTTATATACATTAGACGATATAATAGGGATCATGATCTTATCATACTTCTTAATAACCATATACATGTAATCATACTTGCAAGTCCACCTATGTTGTGGCGCATGTATAATTATGTATAAAAGGAGGTCCTAGGGTATAAAGTTGAAGATAGTCTTACATACGATTTAGATATTCATAGCTTCATGGTTGTAAACCCTAGTACTAGACAGAGTACTCGTATTATTGATCTTAATAATATTGAAGCTTTTTGTTACATCTTTGTTCATTCACATTTACTGTTATACTCATAATTCTTCTAAGTATTGAAGAGTATATTTCGCATACTCTTTAATATACACACAAAGTTTCTACCATTGTTAGTTTGGATTTATCCAAAGTAACAAACTCTTTACAAGCTAAAGAATAGATCTTGAGTTGGGATCAACAAGAGTCAAGGGGTCTTCATAATACACGAGTTAATGCGTATGAAATATAGTGTAATGCCTTATAATCTCCATAAACTAGGAAAGAAAGACGCATTAACTCGGCCTTCATCATCAATGAAAAAATATGTGCTAAATTTTTTAAAATTTTGGGTAAAATCAGCACATAATCTAACCAAATAAATAACTCGTTTCTTTTAAATATTTAATACCTTTTGGTATCAAATTCCCTATTAAAATGCTTGTAAATATCTCATAAATGCCTAAAAATGATACTTAATCACTTATTTATTGTTTATAGGAAGAAATCGAGCATTTGCACGAGAAACACAGGATTTGGACACAAAAACAAGCAAAATTAGATTTTCAAGAATTGTTACGACGTAACCATCCTGCAGGAGTTACACTGTAACCCAGTTAAGGCAACAATGGTCATCACAACTATTATGGCGTAATTTCTTTGTAACCTTTACGTCGTAACCTTCCACGTATGAAGATTGATGACGTATCCTAGTTAGCATTATGGCGTAACATGTACGTTAGAGTTACGCCGTAACCATTTTAAGCCTATGAAAATGATACCCACAACAGCTTGATTACGGCGTAACGATACATAAGGGTTACGTCGTAACAAGTTCGAATATTATGAATAGAGCCCTCATTCTGCTTATTCAACATCAACCCTTCTACCACAACATGAATGTCACACCCCGCCAAGGCGGAAACACGAGGCGTAACATCATGGATATCATCACAACACAATGGTGTCAACAATAGAGAAACACTAAATGCATAACTAAGTAATAAAGACACAACGTGTCATGACAATACCGAAAACCAAAAGAACGACATCTTGTATTAATGAAAAAGGGTCTCACCAATACAAGAACAATATCTCACGATCCTAATAAAATCAAATAACATTCAACAAAATCATGCAACAAACATAAACAAACTCAGGAGCGAACTCCAATGCAATCCTAGCGGTCATTCTAGCCACCTCTCTTAACCTCAGTATTCTCATGAAGCTCACCTGAAAATGATGCTTAAAAACGTCAACACAACGGTTCGTGAGAGTCATAGGTTTAAGATACGCAAAACAAACCTTTAAATCTAATTACCGTGATAAATAATACATAACATAGCAGGACATACAACGTACTATCATACAAGCTAACATGCAATCACATTCAATCCACATTGAGACGTTCACGCTCAATCCTCACACAAAACAAAACAACAATGAGACGATCACGCTCACTCAAACAACTCACAGTAATAAGATGATCACGCTTACTACCAAACAAATCCATAAATGCCATGAGACGATCACGCTCAAGCACAACAATTCACACCATAAAAGCAAATAGCACATGACATACAATAGTCACGTATAGCCCATGCATCATTTAAATCACATTATCACAGTAACTAAAACATTTCAAAACCTCTTTGCATCATTTTTACCCCTAAGAAAACATAAGAAAAAGTGGCTATGAAACTCACCTGATGCTTAGCTTCCCAAAAGAATCCAACAAAAGCTTCACAAACACTTCACGGATAATCTAAACAATTAAGCACATAATAAGCTACCATCAATTAGGCATTCAACCCAATATGATGTAACCTCAACTATGATAGATATTTAAGCTATCTACCATAGTTCTATACTTGATTTAACCCTTTTCCAACTCCTACATATGCCATTTACACTTTAATGCTACACTTTAAATTTTCTGGTTTTGAGCAGAATTTTATACTCACTTACACGTCCTAAACGTACCACTTAAACACTTTCACAATTCAAACAAAAATTCAACATGCTACATATATGTCCTATGAACCTCTCATAGCTCTCCCAAAGCTATTACCCTTTTACAAATACCCTTTAGAAATTCATTAATCCAAAGTGTGGTATATCATATATCATAACACGGGGTCGATTCTTGGATCTGGCTAGTTTCTAGAGAGAGAAACACTTGAGAGAGTTTTCTTAGAGAGAGAAAATGTGTTTCTTTATGAAAAGGAAAGTAATGACTAGCTTGCCTCTTCCAAAGTTGGAAGAGGCTTATATAGTACTTACAATATACCGGGTATTCGTACCCTACTTAATACCGAAAAACGTACTATTAACTATTAAACTACGAGCTATAATAAACAGTAAAATACACGGGGTGACTGAGTCTTTTTCTAATATCTAACATTGAGGTATTCGCATGGGCCGGGTCAGAAAGAAATGTCGTACCGTGGTTCGTCATGGAGCATCAACTAAAGATATACCCTTTCGCCGAGCCGGTAGTTCATAAGAGACGACCCTTGACACCAGACGAAAGACATGCATTGAAAGAAAAGGTTTCGGTTGGCTGAAGGAAAGGACGATTAGAAAGGTTCAACACCCCGAATGGGTCGCTAATACGAGACCTATTAAGTTAGCAAACAGAACTTGGAAGGTGTAAGTGGATTACTCTAGCCTCATTAAAGTCTGTGCTAAAGACATGTACCCCTTTCCGGAGGAAGGGGAAGAACTAGAGTCATTGATGGAATACCCGTACAAATGTTTTCTACGACTCCCGAAAGAATACAGCCAAATAAGAATGGCAGAGAATGACGAAGAGAAAACAGGGTTTCATACGGAAGAAGGGGTATACTGTTTCACCCACATGCCAGAAAGATTAAAAAATTCGGCGACGACACTTCAAAGGATGATGGAAAAGGTATTGACCAATCAAAGAGGGCAAAACGTGGAAGTATACTTAGAAGAAATAGTGGTGAAAAGCAAAAGCGAACACAGCTTAGTTCAAGACGTCGAAGAAACACTCAGAAAGTTGAAAAGAGTAAACATCAAAATTGATCCAAACACGTCCTCGTTCAAAGTAGAAGAAGGAAAGTTTCTTGGCCATATGGTGACAAAGGAAGGAGTAAGAGCAGATACATAAAAAGTGCAGACAGTCATGTGGAGTCCCACCCCAAAAAGTACAAGCCAAATACGAAGTTTATTCCTGCAACTAACAAACATCGACAAGTTAATCCCTAAACTTGCGGAGCTCAAGTACCACATTAACAAGGTCCGCATGAGGATGGATGCAGCGGCAGGCTCTGGCTGGACGAATGAGGCCGAAGAAGCCTTCTAAATGATAAAAAGAAAATTGAACAAATTGCAAACACTGGCTATCCCGAAGGAAGGATAAACACTGATGATATGTCTGCGACAAAGAAATGAGACGATAAGCTTTGTTTTAATGTGTAAGATAAGGGGCAGGTGCTCGGTTCAATCTATTTCTTTATCTCCCCGCGGCATTTGTACGATATGTCCAAATCAAATTTGGGCAGATCATTTTACTATAGGTTTATAATCTACCTTTGTGTGATTCCTGTTGAAGCATATGCTCGATCAATCAAAAGTTCGATTCTATCAGAACTACTCATTTTCAAATGATATCTACATTGTTCACAAAGATTCATTTTTGATTTAGTAAAATAAGAAATTGATAGATTTCGCTGAAGTTGTTCATTTGGAAATTTCCCGAAGAGATCTTTCTCGATCAATCCCCTTGCCTATCATTCTTCAAGAATCAGAAATATCCAATAAGCTCTGTTCTAATGGTAGAAAGGGAAGGAGTCAAAACACATGTCTCCTATGTAAACCGACCGCTACAAGGAATGGAGATAGGCTACACCCCTACGGAAAAAATGGTGCAAGCTTTAATTCACAAAACAAGATCCCTGAGAACAACCTTCAGAAAACACAATGTGGCAGTGATAAGCGATGGACAAATGGAGGAAATACTGAAGCTCTCCGGAAGGGAAGGATGATTAGCAAAATGAGCTACCGAAATACGAACGTATGACATATTGTACATCCAAAGAAAGGAGGCCGAAGGATTAGTAGTGAAGAAATTATTTGGACAAGGAGAGCAAGTGCAAAAAACACCAGGTGCAAATGAAGGAGAAACATCCAACTTAAACAAGGAGCTTCAAGTAAAATTAATCCCAACACAAAGGGCCTCGAGGTTATACCTGGGCAAAGAAACAATCAAAGAAGGATCGGGTGTAGGGATAATCCTAGTCAGCCCTGATGAAAAGATGCACTCGTATGCCATCCGCTTGAAATTCAACGCATCCGATCATGCCATAGATTGTGAGGCACTATTGGCAGGACTAGTCGCCTCTATTAATAAAGGTATGAAATACTTGCACGTCTTCATTGACTCACTAACATTGGTCGCTCAGATAGAAGGAAACCATACACCAGCAACTGAACAGGAAAGGAAGTACAAGGAAGAAATCATGGATGCAACAACCCCATTCCATATGTTCCGGATCACACATCATCTAAAAATCTTGAACTCCAAAGAAGAAACGCTAACAGGATTGGCAACCATAAAGTTGGAATTTCTCAATCAAGAAGTATTGGTAGGTATCAAAACAAGATCATCGGTGGAGGAGATAAGCAGCAGTAAGAAGGAAAAAGCGGCCAAAAATGTGCCAGGAACAAAGCCAAATGATGAGGAATAGTTTCCCCCGAAACACCCGAATGATAAATCTGGCTTAAAGATGCTTCTGCCAAACTAACGCGGGCTGAACTAAACAAACGCTCCAAAGATGCTAACTTGTCGAAGGATAAGTCAGGTCCGGAGTCACCACCAGAATTCCGGAGAAGCTGGTATGTCGAAGGACATATTAGGTCCGAAGTTATTAGCTCTGTCCTAGGGCAGCGGCACCTAAGGAACAGTCCGACAAAAGGTACAGTCCTTACAAAGGACCACTGTCCTTGGAATGACACGCAACCGACAGGTCGTACCAAGAGAGAGCCTCACGGTTATGTCTTGTAGTAAATCCCAAATAGTGTAAAGTGAGGGCTCATTTCCCCAAGACGAGACACAATACTTACTCCGGACCACATTTTATATTCTACGCATTTATCTCATACCACCATACTTACTCTTACGTCGGAGTTGGTCTCAGATTCACACCCCGGGGTGAGCTAACGGTGCTCTTTCTTACTTTCAGCTAGGAGACGAAGGACCAAGCTCCGGAGGAACCAAGCTGAGCTCAACATTTATCACCGCTGAGGTCACTTTTACCAAGCCCAAGCAGCCCATGTAAATTTACCTCAACATTTGGCGCCATTCGTGGGACCCGACATCCAAATCTACCCAAAAAAGGAAAACCAAAGAAGGCATGGTTGACTCGCAACCTATGGAGGAGGAATTTCAAGGGGCGGCGACAAGGGACGTAGGAACGGAAACCCATGGGGAACCTACCGAACCAGTCTTACAAACGCAAAAAACCCCTTCTCCTTCTCCGGCCTTCATCAAAGAAAACATTGATGTATTAAGAACCATGATCAAAGAGCATGACCAACAAGCCAAGATGAAAGCCACACCAAGAAAACTAGCCTATGCCGATTCTGACAAAGAAGCTCCGGCCTTGTCACTAGCCAAGGGGTTTTCCGATCGATTCTCTCTCGAATCCTCCGGCACATCTGACACCTACAAACAAACTCGCTCTGCCAGTAAAAGTCAGAAAACTCCCCCCAGAAACAAAGAACCTACACACTTAAGAAGGTCAAGAAGGCTGGAAGACCGAAGCATAACCAAGGAGAAAGTTAGAAAGGAAAGATCCAAATCCAAAAGAAAAAGGTCCAAACACCAAGAGGTAAACTCAAACTTCGAATATGAAGAAGGTTCGAAAGATGCTTATGAAGACCTAAATTCATCGTACAAGAGGCCTAAACCCGCCCCTTTTACCCAAAGAATTACTCGCTTCAAATATCATAGGAGGGAAAAATTCCCCCGGAATATCAAGGTATACGAAGGTAACAAGGATCCAGAGGATCACTTGGGTATCTTCTCGGCGGCGGCCGAGCAAGAGGAATGGCCGATGCCTGTTTGGTGCAAAATGTTTCGCCAAACCCTAGGTGGAGCGGCACGAAATTGGTTTGACGACCTGGACCCTAAAAGTGTGGATAGTTTTGAGGAGTTAAGCCAGAAATTCTTGGAAGAATTTTCACAACAAAAAAAATATGCTAAAGACCCAACCGAAATTTACGGCATCAAGAGGAGGAAGAATGAAGGCTTGCAAGCTTTCATGGACCGGTTCATGCCCGAAAGTTCACACATAAAGGGGGTTCCTCTGGTCTTACGCATCTCAGCTTTTATGCATGGTCATGGTCATCTGAAACTCGTTAAGAAGCTTAACGACAAGATACCCAAGACGGTGGATGAAATGTTTGAGAGAGTTTAGGCATTCATTAGGGGAGAAGTGGCCGTTGGATCAGCATAAATGGTTCGTCCTTCCCAAGGATACAAATGGTACGTTCGTCTGCCATGGCCTGGAATGTCCAAAAAAGCTAGAAATAAGGGCGGCCCAAGAGAAGCACAAAGGAATATAAGGGTATAATCCCCTTATCCCCGAAAAGATACTTTCAACCCACTTATCAAGACTCCAAAAGAGATATTCGGCATGGAAAGTGTTAGCTTCCTAGAACCATCACCTTTGATCGGAACTCTCGAAAAGCAAAACTTGAATAAATTTTGTGATTACCATAGGGACAGAGGTCACAACACTAACGATTGTTATTAGTTAAAAAAGCAAATAGAGGAAGCCATGTCCTGGGGGAAGTTGGCTCATTTAGTGAAGGACATCCGCCTGAACAACCAACAGAATAGGAACCAGGGAAGGAACGGTGTGAAAATCATAAACATGATAAGGGAAGAAGGAAACCTCAAGAGACCCTTTAAAGAAGGAAGGTCCGGTTTAACGAACAAACTCACCTTCCTGGCAATCCCCCAGAGTCAATTAACGGAAGAACCCATCATATTAGAAGGAATAGTAGAAGGAAATCGAGTCTGAAGGATTCTTGTTGACGGTGGAAGTTCGTCAGAAATCATGTATGAACATTGCTTCAGAAACCTTGATATCAACGTCCGGTCAAGGCTTAAAAGGTGCAAGGCTCCAATGATAGGTTTTTCGGGAGAAACATATCACCCCCTGGGTTGATAAGTCTTCGAGTAACCAGGGGAAAGGAAGAAAGAAGTAATACGGTGCTCATGGAGTTTGCAATAATAAAATGTTATTCACCATACAACATCATAATAGGAAGGACCAGAATGAGAAGCTTCAGAGCAGTGGGTTCCACCATTCACTCTATGATCAAATTCCCCACTAACCAAGGAGTTATAACAATGGAACTAGTAGAGAGACCCTGCGAGAATGTACACTTGGAGAGGGTGCAAGGATCGTGGAGGGAGGTGCAGTGGCGTCAACGTGAAGAGAAAATGTCCAAGATAAGGGAACAAGCAATCTTAAGAGTGAGAAGTAACTCCAGAAGAAGGCCTGGTTTAGGTCTGGTTTCACTTGAAAAAACACGAAGCAAAGAGGACATAGAGTAAGTATTTACCATCAGCCATGAACGTTCGGACCTGTATGTGACGATGAGATCCACGTTGATAACCAATTGGAAGCAGTTTCTGGCAGACATTCTACGGGAAAACATTGAGGTATTCGCATGGACCGGATCAGAAATTACAGTCTTTCCGCGGTTTGTCAGGGAGCATCAATTAAAAATATATCCCCTTAACGAACCAGTGGTTTATAAGAGACGACCCACAACACCTAAAGGAAGACTAGCACTGAAAGAAGGGTGTTTTGTTGGTTAGGGGAAGGACTAATTAGAAAGGTTCGACACCTCGAGTAGATCACCAATGCGATACCAATCAAGCTAGCAAATGGAACCTGGAAAGTACAGATGGATTACTCTAGTCTTAATAAAGCTTGTTCCAAGGACATGTATCCCTTTTCGGAAGAAGGAGAAGAGCTAGCATCGTTAATAGGATATCCATACAAATGTTTCCTCCGACTTCTGAAGGAATACAGCCATATCAGAATGGCAGAAGAGGACGAAGAAAAGACCGGGTTCCAAATGGAATAAGGAGTATATTGTTTTACTCATATGTCAAAAGAACTAAAGAACTCCGTTGCTACACTTCAAAGGATGATGGAAACGGTCTTAGCCGATAAAAGAGGACGAAACGTGGAAATACACTTGGAGGACATAGTAATAAAAGGCAAAAGTGAGCAAAACCTAATTTCGGACGTTAAAGAAACGCTGAGAAAATTGAGAAGAGTAAACATCAAGATTGATCTGACCATGCCTTCGTTCAGAGTAAATGAGGGAAAGTTCCTTGGCCACATGGTAACAGAAAAAGGACTAAGAGGAGACCCTGAAAGAATACAGGCAATAATCCTAATTCCCACCCCAAGAAGTCCAAATCAAATACGAAGCTTATTCCTATAACTAACAGCCATTAGCAAGTTCATCTCGAAGCTTGCAGAGCTGAAACACCCCCCACGTGAGGCCCGAACGAGGATGGAGACAACAAAAGAATCTGTATGGACGAATGAAGCTGAAGAAGTTCTCCAAAGGATAAAAAGGAAATTAGGCAAGTTGCAAACATTGGCTATCCTCAAAGAAGGATAGACTATGATGTTATGTCTACGACAAAGAATGGAGACAATAAGTTCTGCACTACTAATAGAGGGAAGGAATCCAGATTCCTATTTCCTATGTGTGCCAGCCTCTACAAGGAATGGAGATATGCTACACCCCAACAGAAAAAAGGGTACAAGCACTAATTAACACAACAAGATCCTTGAGAACAACCTTTAGAAAGCATAAGGTTAAGGTGGTAACCGATGGACAAATAGAAGAAATACTGAAACTCTTCGAAAAAGAAGGACGATTAGCAAAATGGGCTGCTAAAATACGTACATATGAAATCTTGTATATCCCTAGAAAGCAAGATGAAGGATTAGTAATGAAGAAGTTCTTCGGTCAAGGAAAGCACGTAGAGGGAACACCAGATGCAAACGAAGGAGGAACATTCACCCTAAGCGAGAAGCTTCAAGCAAAATCGACCCCAACACCAAGGGCTTGGCGGTTGTATGTAGGCAAAGAAACAATTGAAGAAGGTTTGGGTGTAGGAATTATCCTAGTTAGCCCAGAAGAAAAGATGCATTCGTATGCCATTCGTCTAAAGTTTCATGCATCCAACCATGTCATGGATTATGAGGCATTATTGGCAGGGCTAGCCGCCTCTACTAATGAAGGTATGAAAGACTTGCACGTCTTTATTAATTCATTAACATTGGTTGCCCAGGTAAAAGGGAGCCACACACCAATAACGGAATAGGAGAGAAAGTACAAAGAAGAAGTCTTGGATACAATAGCCCTATTCCATAGATTCTAAATCACATACCTCCCAAAAAATTTAAACTCCATCGGTGGAAGAGACAAGCAGCAACAAGAAGGGAAAAGCAGCAAGCAATGCGCCAAGGGCAGAACCAAATTACAATCGTGAAGCTAGTGGGAGTAACAGAATGAACTTGTAATAGTGGAATATGTCTAATAGCATTATGTAACCCATCCGAGGTAGCCATTTTTAGAACGTTAGCTCACCTTGAAGGGCCCTTCTATTTTTAAATTTAAGTATTTGACTTTTACCTTAGCATGATAAAGTCAAAATCTGTTGGATAAGTAACAATGATGCAAACACGAAGCATGGTAAGCTCCGGATGGCTCGCTACCTCCGGATATTAGTAAAGGAACACACTTACCCTATAGACACGAAACACATATGGGAAGGCAAAGTTAAAACACGAAAACTTTAGCATAAAGCCGGAGGAGGAGACACAATGATCCCTTCAGAGCCAAGGACTCCGAATGACAACAACGTCGTGAGAGAACATGCAACAACAAACAGGAGAATGGGGGGGGGTGGGGGGGGGGGGGGGGGGGGGGGGTGGGGGGGGGGGGGGGGGGGGGGGGGAAGGGGGGGGGGGGGGGAAGGGAGGGAGTGGGGGGGGGGGGGGGGGGGCGGGGGGGGGTGGGGGGGGGGGGGGGGGGGGTGTGGGGAGGGTGGGGGGGGGGAGGGGGGAAACGGGGGAGGGGGGGGGGCAGGGGGGGGGGGGGGGGGGGAGGGGGGGGGGGGGGGGGGGGGGGGTGGGGGGGGGGGTGGGGGGGGGGAAGGGGGGGGAGGGGAGGGGGGGGGGAGGGGGGTGGGGGAAGGGGGGGGGGGGGGGGGGGGGGGTGGGGGGGGGGGGGGGGGGGGGGGGGGGGGGGGGGAAGGGGGGGGGGGGAAGGGAGGGGGGGAGGGGGGGGGGGGAGGGGGGAGGGAGGGGGAGGGGGGGGGGGGGGGGGGGGGGGGGGGAAAAGAAGGGAAGGGGGGGGGGGGGGGGGGGGGGGGGGGGGAAACACAAGCAACTTTGTAATGGTATACGAACAGAGCTAAAAACATACTCCGTTATGAGGTTCCGATGTAATCGTCCAGCCATACAAAAAACATATAGCAGGAGCAAACATAAGTGTTTGGGGCATAAACCAATGCTAAAGTGCTAGATATAAACATTACAAACAAGCTATAGGAAACAAATTGACACACTAAAAGAGTGGATTACATTGCAAAGTACTTATTACAGGCCGGACGAGACCGATAATGCTAACCGATCGTAGTCAGAATTTACACAAAAAGGAAAGTAAAACCATACTTAATGAGCTAGTAACCTCAAAGTTCAAAAAGCCAGGCGTGATAGTGTGATATCTGCTCTCGAAAGCAATACTTAGCTCATTGAACCTACAGAGGCTTGACCAGCTATGCTACAGGTCCCAAGAGGGAAGCCATTCGGCCTAGGGCAGTTGCCATGACTCAAGATCCACTGGATGGACAACAACACATCTACAGTCAGTTTACCTCAAGCTCGGAGCAACAAGTGTTCTCCGGCATACCACGTGCCCTTCCCCTAAACAAAAAATAGACTTACAAAAAAAGGGAGAAATGTAAAACTAAGTCTACCCCCCCCCCCCCCGGGGGGGGGGGGGGGTTAACAGCAGCCTCTTCACCAGCAGCAGAAGAGGAATCCAAACCATCACCTTTTTCATGGGCAGAAAAAGCAACCACAACATAATCAAGACCGGAAGGAACACGCCCCGACCCTACCTCCACCAACTCTGCAACATCATCAAGAGCAATAGAAATATCCTGCACAAAAGCATGCCCATACTTAACAGCAGCGGTGTCATCAGTCATCTTTGGGTCCGACCCGTCAACCTCAGCATTTACCATCTTCTCATTATGCTCAGAGGCAATAGTAGAAGCAGTAAAGTTAACATTAGTAGACAACTACAAGGATTCGGAAACAAGTGTCACAGTCGAATCCTTTGCAATAGGAGGAGAAACACGAGTACCCCTTGGAAGGGGGACGTTAGCCAAACGAACCAATTTCTCAGGCTTAAGCTAAAGGATAATGATAGAGGTTCAGTCGCATGCTCGAAAATCTTGTTAAGAAAGGCATAGTCAGTTTGAGCAACAAGGGGGAGGCTTAAGCAAGCCTATCCTGTACGCCAGGCATGAAATTAACCATCTTCATCAACACCACAACAAACTCATCCTTTTTCCGATGCATACTCAAAACACGCTCAAACCCAGCACTAGCAGCCAAAGAAAGGAGTTCCCCTGAACTCTACTAAACTCATCAAAAGCAAGAAACTTCCGAACCAAACCCTAGAATTAGACCCGAAAGAAGGATGAAAACTCTGGAGGAGTAGTCTTTAACCGAAGGATCTCCTCATCCCTTTTAGCTTCAAGAATAGTAGCTTGATTAAGAGCAGCGGAAAGGCGAGCCACCTCAGCATGCAAATTATCCAGACTTTTACCAAGAGATTTGATCTTTTTCTTCCTCTCCTTCCCCTTAGCCTTGGACTTGGCAAAAGAAGCGTCGGAGGAAGTAAGTTTATCGTTAAGCCCAAAAACCTGTTTCTTCAAGGCAGCTACTTGAAGTTCTAACCCAGTCATGTTAGCAACCTTCTCCTCATAACCTTTCAGACTGGAGTCCGCTGATAACACATACTCATGATGAGATTGATTCAACCCACGATAGCGAGCAAGAAGCTCACCACCATGCGACATCATCATACAATGAAGCACACTCATCTTTGTAGTCAGTTGAGAATCAGACAAACTCTAAACCCAGACCATCTCACCAGGAGTAGGAAACTGATGCACTACAGTTTTACAAACATCAGGATCCTTGAAAACTTCCTTAGTCAGAACCCCGAAGGTAGGCCGATATGGAGCATCCCACTCTTTACGAGTAAACTCGCGGTTCCCAGCAACACCACCTTCGGGATAGGTGGCATAGTATGGACCAGCAGAGAAAGGAAAGAAATCCATATGAATGGCATCACCAGACACATCCTTAAATGAAGGAACAGGTCTGGAGGATGGTCTCGGTCCGCTCACACCAGAAGATGGTGCAGCAGCATCATCAACCATAACACCCTTACCCCAAGAATCTGTAAAATAAAAACACAATAAGGAAAAGAAAGAAGACAAAGAAGAAAGCAAGACAGAAATCAAGAGCAATTACCTTGGGTGTTAGAGTGTTGGGATTTATTGATTTGATAATACAAAAGAATGAAACAAGAATGATACAAACAGATTACAAAAGGGTCTAATTCGACAACATGGAATTCTAGAAGATGGAGGATTCTAGTAGACTTGCTTAAAAAGATAAAGATCAAGATTAAGAAAGATTTAGTTTCCTAATACAATTAGATTTCCTTTGTAAGTCTAGATTGACTATATATATAAAGAGATCCCTAGACATTGTTTATGTGTGTGTTTTAAGGTGTTTTAATCATGTTTTAGGAAAGCACCAACGATCTCACCACTTGAGATTGTTTTAGCCCTAAGATCAAGGTATCTTTGATCCTTGTTACAGTTAGGTAACACGTTCTATCATGATCAAATAGAATTGGGGCTTGTATGAATGTAAACCTTGTTAATAACATTGTTTTTGTTTAAATTCCGCTACACATCAACAAACTCTGTTATTATAGATCCTAGATAAGTTTTAAACGATCTTCACAATTGGTATCAAAGCCAAGTGGCTCATGATCTAGGATCTACAAGGTTTTACAATCGAAGAAACAAGATTTTGTATTCAAAGAAACCTAAAAAAATAGATTTTGGTTTCTATTTTCGTCACTTTCTGCACAACTGTGGTAAAAAGGGGATATCTCATTCGTTAAACGTTGGATCTTAACAAAAATTTTATTGAAGGTTCTTTACTCATAAAGGCATATTATCACCAAAGGGATCTTCAATCTGAGCTTTTAATTGAAAGATATAAATTTTTGAAATCTGCCGCAGAAAAGTTGAAGTTGGTATGGTTTTACTTCTCTTTCATCATTGTTTTTAATAGTGTTTTTGTTATTGTTATTGGAAGTTTTTCTTTGAACACTTGGGTATTAAAGAGAAGGTATTGAGGAATGAAAAGGATAAAGAAATTTGTGAAAATTAAGGTTTTAATTCTTAAATCATTTTTTTAGAAACCCTAATTTCTAAAAACCTCAAAAAATTTAATGATGAATACGAAGTGTAATCACAGTAAAGGTGATATGAACATGGAAGCTAAGAGTTCGAGTTCAGGTTCTTGTGGAAATTTTATTGAAGTGGTTATCATGTTAATACTGATTGGAAGTTACTACTGCTTCATACATGGTTATTACTGTTCTACAAAAAGTTAATATTGCTAGTTAGTAGTTAATACTGCTAGTTAGTAGTTAATGCTGCTAGTGTATTTTTACTACTGCTGTTCTTCATTGTTACTACTGCTTGGTATCGATTACTACTGTTAGTCATTTTTAGTGCTGCTCTTCATGGATGATACTACATGGCATTCGTTACTACTGTTGGTTAGTTATTCGTACATTACTTATGGTTGATTCTATTACTTTTGGTCGTAAGATGGTTAACATATTGATTTCAGGGGAAGAATATGATAAAGTGTTTAGCCATTTGGATATGTTAAATGCACCACTTGAGGGGAAGGGTTTTCACTTATGCAAAACAAGTTAAACCTTATTACTACTGCTAAGTTATTATTATTATTGCTAGTTTAAGTTTCTACTGCTTGAATTCATTATTCTTATTGTGCGTCATGGAGGGTAATTTGAGACATTGGAAAGCTTGGATTAGAAGTTTAATATATGGTTTGTAGTTGTAAAGATCAAAGTTACATATGTTCACAGTCCCCTAATGGATTATGACAAAAGGGGAAGATATTACAAAGATTATATGATATGATTTGCAACTTATTAAGTGTGGTGGCATGACATGGAACAAGAATTGAAGGTTTTATTGTGTTGAAGAAGTATCAACAGGTACAAAGGAGATCTTAAGTTAAGGGGAAGATTAGAATTTGTTTCATTCATGGAAGATCAGATTTGAAGATGTACAAGATGTTCAACTGCTCAAGTTGAAGACAAAGCTTATTATTCAATAGAGGAAGATTGCTAAAGATTAGGCTATTATGGATCATCTTGGAATCAGTTTACTGTTTGTTTTGTCTTCATCAAATAGGGGAAGTTTGTTGGGATTTATTGATTTGATGATACAAAAGAATGAAACAAGAATGATACAAACGGATTACAAAAGGGTCTATTTCGACAATATGGAATTCTAGAAGATGGAGGATTCTAGAAGACTTGCTTAAAAAGATAAAGATCAAGATTAGGAAAGATTTAGTTTCCTAATACAATTAGATTTCCTTTGTAAGTCTAGATGGACTCTATATATAAAGAGATCCATATACATTGTTTATGTGTGAGTTTTAAGGTGTTTTAATCATGTTTTAGCGCAGCGGCACCTAAGAAACAATCCGACAAGAGGTACAGTCCT
>BQNB010120763.1:0-20577 GCA_026074375.1 Tanacetum coccineum | reverse complement strand
AAACCTCTGTGCCCCAAGTGCAACTATCACCATGATGGGCCGTATGCTTCTAAGTGTACTAACTACAAAAGGATTGGCCATTTGGCCCATGACATTAACAATAAGCCTGCTCATGCTCAAAACAACCAAGAAATAAAGCAAGCTTTGTTATACCTCACAAAATCACTTCCTAGTTGATTGGACTTCTGTCCATTCCAGTTTCTTTGATTTCCCCTAGGACTTTGTGATCTATACATCTCAGCATACCTAACTGACTTTTTAACTGGTTTTTCATGATTTTTAGGTTTGACAAACTCTATCTTTTTATCAACAAGAAAAATAGCTTCTTTATCAACATTAAGTGGAGACTCAACAAAGCTACTTGCGTCTTTTAATACTTGTTCTTTTACCAAAGAGTCATTAGAATTTTCCTTAGAATCATCTGATTTTTTATCACAACCAATGTTAGACTCTTGCTTACTATCCTCAGAACTATAACTTTTGAATTCAAGCTCTTTAAATTCATCAAGACTATAATATGACAAATCAAGCTTTTTAGGTCGATTATAAATTAAATGATGAGGTGGAGGAACAACATTATACCCCAAACCCTTTTTACTTTTGTCAGTTATCTGACTCTCTAACAACTTGTTTAGGCTCTTTGAGGCATTATCAAATTTCTCAATCTTAAATTCAATGCCTTTTTTTTCTTGCTTAACTTTTTCAAACTCACTTTTAAGCACATTTATTTCATAGTCTTTGCAAGCTACTTCCCTTTTAAGAACTTCAACTTCTTCACTAAAAAGAACCCCGTTCTTTCTATATGTGATAAGTTGTTCTTCTATAGTTGCTAAACCTCTTTTATAAGTAGTTGCTATTAATTCAGTTTGATTAAGCTTAACAATCAAATCATCACACTGTTTCTTAAGAGTTTCATAGTTTTTTAGACAAGTTTTAGAGCAAGTTTTATCATTGTATACCTCAGAGTCTAAAAACGCCATTAGAGCCATGTTTGTCTGAACCTGTTCTTATGCTATATCATGCTAGTCAAAACCTACACCATCTATATCCAACATTGCCTTTGAAGATGTGTCTTCATTGTTTCCATGCTTCCTAGTGTTGTCTTGATTTCTGAACTGACCTTCTTTGTTCCTTGGTACTCTACACTCCTTGGCAAAGTGTCTCATCTGTAACAGAAGAAACACTCAACCTTGGATTTTTATCATACACAGAGTATCATTAGCATTAATGGAAAATTATTTCTTGCCTGTCCTTTAGAAAGTACCTATTTGCCCTCATACTTAGCAGAGAGAAGCTGCCACTTGAAAATCCATTTCTTCCAGATCCATCTTCATCGAATTGCTCAAGTCCTGCTGAAGGAGTTAGGAACCATTAGGATTCTCAACCATGAAAGCATATACAACATTATCACTGAAGCTAGCAGTACTAATTTGAGGACTAGCAGTGTTAACATTAGGGCTAACAGTACTAACTTCATATGCAGGTTTAGCAGTATTAACATCATTAGTACTGTTAATTCTTAGAGCAGTCATAAAGGCCATGTTTTGAGGACCACTGCTTGCACCAACAGATTTCTTTACACTTTGTTCAACAATTTTGAAGTTGTTGTACAAATCATCGATGCTCATTGATATGTGCTTAATTACACATATCTTTTACCTCTAAAAACGAGCTTAAATGACCAAAAACAGACAAAAACTGCCAAATATATGTTTGTTTTGCATTTGTATTGTGCAGGAAGTGGATATCATCAAAAAGACAGAAAACCAAGCCAAAATGACAAAACTGAGCATGGAATGGAAAAGACTGTGCAAAATCAAGGCCAAAGTCCAAAAATGCCAAAGTCAGAGTCAATACTAATGAATCAGCAGTCAAACCGGAGCCGGAACTGAAGAATACTATTGGATGCAATCTTAACCCATCTGATGGGCCGGGAAAGCCCAATAGTATAATTATGAAGACTGTGAAGACCAAATGGGCCCTCAATCAATTACAACAGCCGAAAAAAAAAAATAAATTAAAAATTAAAAAAGGGGAATAATTTTTAAAAGGAAAAAAATAATATATAAATATATAAAAAGGGGGGGGGGTGGTTATATTTGGTATTTATTTTTATAAATAAATATAATATATATATATATTTATATAATATATTTGGGGGTTTGGTTTTGGGTATATTAATATATTTTTGTTTGATTTTTTTTGTGTGATTTGACTTATGTATGTGAAGACTTTGAAGGCCCAATCTTAGCCCAGTTACAGCCAATCTCAGCCATTGTACACACAAAACCCATCACCTACCTTAATGGGCCCAATTCACAAAACCCAATGGGCCCAATTCACAAAACCCAAGCCCATTACTGGCCCAGAAACAATTTTTATAAACCTTAGGGACTAGAATTGTCATTTTTAAAAATAGGTTTTATAAAAGAAAAATGGTTTAAACTAAAAGAGGGACTGAAATTGCAATTTTCCAAACTTGTATTCCCTTTAAAAAGCCAAGGGCTGAATCTGCCATTTCCAAAACCCTTTTATATCTTTGTTTTAATAAAAGCCAAGGACCATTTGTGTACAAACTCTTAATTATAACTGTTTTTTTTTCGGCTTAGAAAAAATGAAAAGAGAATGAAAGTTGAGGGGTTGTTTTTGCCTCTTCCCCAAGGTTTATGTTTAAACCTGCACCCACCCCTGTACCCGTAACCCGTTTACCGCCAAAACCCAAACCGCCTCTCCCATGGTTTCTAGCTCGTCCCACTATCCCAAGTACACTTCCCAGCTCACCCTAACCCTATACCCACTCACCCCAACCTTATAATCCATGCCCCCTGGCAATCCCACTCAACCCGAAGACCTTCAATGGCTGAGATGAAGAGAAGCAAACGAAGGGCTATGATTGCTTGTGAGACTTTATACACTCACAGCGAACACAAACCAAGACAAATAGAAGGCAGAGGACTTCTATAAAAGAGAAGAGAACAAGCCGAGAAACACACAACCCTGTTTTTACTTTTTTAGTTTAATTTTAATTAAGTCTGCTTTAAATTATTGTACTCAGTTCAATTTCAAGAGTTTATGTTGTAATATCTTCAGTTTAATAAAAGTTAAGAGTTTTTGTGATATAGCCATTGTCAAAAATTTAAAGTCTTATTTAAGCCTTTTTAATCTGTTTAAACTTGTTTAAAAATGTGTTAAAGTTATTAAGCATCTCTTGTAACAACATTTCTCAGCCTTTACTTCATTAAAAAAGGGCTAAAAACCCGAATTTATAAATTAAGGGGGTGTTTGGTTTAGACCTTAAAATGGGTCATAATGGTGTTTTTATGGATAAATACCACTCATCCCAACATTTGTGTTTGGGTCAACATGAAAAACGGGTCAAAATGGCTTTGTGTATGGGTTGAGGTCATTAAAGTAGTTTTAGCTTAAGTGTTAAGCTTGTTCAAAGCTGTTTTAAAAAGTTTTTAAGTTTGAAAATTGTTTTTCAAAGTTTTTATAAATCACTTTCTAAACTGTGGTGTTTTTAAAGAGGCTACAAGTGCTTATTTAGATAAGCACTTGGGATCTTGAGTTGAGGTCCAAAAAGTGTGTGTTTTGTGTATCTTAAACAAGCTGTCAACACCCTTTGGTCATTTGACTTTTTGAGTCAAAACCACCCAAGTTGTAAGTTTGAGTTTTAAAAAGCCCTTTTTCACTTTACAAATTCAGCAGGTTTACAAGTGTTTTAGAAGTCAAAAATTGGTGCACAAGTCCATGTCTAGGAGTACTTAAGCTGTTTAAGCTTAATTTTTAGTTTTGAGCTTATTTGACAGCTTTTAAAAAGCTGTCAAATAAGCCCCTTGTGTTAAGCATTAATCTCCCCTGGTGCAAAGGGGAGATTTTAAGCCCTCTTTTCTTAGCTGTTTAGTGTACTTAAGCCCAAGAACTTGGCTTATTTTGAGAGCCTATAAGCCCTTAGATAAGCCCTGTCAATTTCAGCCCTTAGGAAGCTTTTTAGATGGCTTATTTTTAAGCTCAAACTAGCCCTTTTTACTTTTTAGCTTAGTTTAAGTTTCTGTCAAGTTAAGCTTTTTCCTTTTTAGAGCTTATTCAGTTTTAGCTTTTCACCTTTTTAGTGATTATCTAGGTTGGTTAAGCCCTCCTCTTAGCTTATTTGTCCTAGTTTAGCTTAAGTATCCACAAAGTCCAAATGACTTAGTATATTTTTAGCCTTTTTAGCTTAGTTTTAGTTTCTGTCCAACTTAAGCCCTTTTTCCAGCTTAATTAGTTCTAGCTTTTAGCTTCTTATTGCTTATTTAGGATAAGTTTAGCCCCCTTTTTAGCTTATTAATCCAAGTTAGCTTATTAGTTCTCAAGTGTCCAATGACTTAGTGGTTTTAAGCTGTTAAGCTTCTTTTTAGCTTATGTCATTCTTATAAGCTGTTTTTAAGCTTATTTAGAGCTTTTCAAAAAAACTTATAGTTGAGAAAGTTGTTAAGCCCCACGAGCTTAACAACTTTGCTTTACAAAGTTTTTCAAAAAAAAAAAGAAAGGAGACAAGGGGTGACCCGGGTGAGCAAGACTCGAACCCGGGTCTCTACCCTCGTACACCTTTCTCTTAGCATACATACCGCTGCGCCCTTGGGACTTTTTCGTTATAGTCCCAAGGGCTTTGGTATTTATGTACACTTTTAGCTTATAAGCCTATAAGCTGTCCATAGCTTATTTCGGGCTTATTTATTAAGCAATTTTTTGTTTCTTAATTTTCGTAGGCTAATTATAGTGTAAAGAATTTTTAGTAAAATTTTCAGAATTTTTCGAGGTCGTTTGATATTTTTTTTAATTTAATTTCGTTAAAAATTTAAAAAATTCATAAAAAATACAAAAATTATCAAAAAAATATTTTTCTTTTTTAGAAAATTTTCTTTTGTCGTATAGTTTGTAGGAAAAATATAAAAATTTTCGTAGGGTTATTTTTACAACTTTTCATTTTTTAAAGAGCGGTCCGGGTGCGGTTTTTTTGTGTTGACTCGTTTTTGGGTCAAACGAACTCCGTTTTCGGTCTAGTCTTTTTCATTCTTCGTTATTTGTTCCCTAGAGTAGTTTAGAAGTGAAAATTTCTCCGTAGGGTTAATTTTGAAGTTTTTAGGTTTTTCCCCCTTTGTTCGGGATTCGTGCTCCCGTTTTTCAGCTTAATTTCGTGATTTTTAGGATTTTCTTAAACGTTTTTGTTTGTTATTGTTTAATTTGACTTTTTCACACTCTCAATTCAATTCTCTCCTTCAAACTCAAATCTTCGACTGTATCGATTTTCCAGCACAGCCTCATTGGGGAATTAACGACCCGGGAATAGTCTATACTGCTCCTGGCTACATCATTGATTTGTAGTTTTTTTTAGATTACTTATATATATTTTATAATTTATTATATTATATATATAGCTAAGAAAAATTATTAATCATTTAGCAGTATTAACATCATTAGTACTGCTAGTGCTTGGAGCAGTTATAAAAGCCAAGTTTTGAGCACCACTACTTGCACCAACAAATTTCTTTACACTTTGTTTAAAATTTTTGAAGTTGTTGTACAAATCATCAATGCTCATTGATTCAATTTCAGCCTTATTCATCCAGACTACAACATGAGTATTCCACTCAGGGGGCAAGCTTGTCAAAAAATTTGAATTTAAGTCTTCTTGAGTGATGACTACACCTAAAATTGCAAGCCTACTGACAATCTTCTAGAGCCTATTAAAGATAGAGTCAAGAGACTATGTGCTTGATGCACTAAAATTTTCATATTGTTGCTTCAAAAGTGTCTTCTGTGTTTTCTTAGTGGCTTCATTATCTCCAAATCATGTTTCGATAGCAGCAAAAATTTGTTTTAGCATCATTGTACTGACTGAAAGTAAGTTGATGTTCATTGGGAAGATCCATGAGTAGCAAGCTTCTTGCCTTCACATCATTCTTCTTGTTGGTCTTTTCTTCAGCAGTTACAGGTACTAACATCTTTGTAACTGAAGTACCATTCTCTTGTGTTGTTTGTGGTACAGATACCTATGAGTTACCATTCTTTATGACCTCCCATAGAGCATAGTCTTGTACCTGGAAGTACTGCTTGATTCTTATTACCCATATCTCATACTCACCTATTTTGAGTATGGGTAGCTTAGCAGTAGTATTACTCTATGTTGATTCAAATTCCATAACTTCTAGATCAAAGTTTCAGAACACAAGGCTCTAATACCACTTGTTGATCCCAACTAGATCTTGCAAACCTTGTAAAAGGGTTAGTTGTATTAAATAGATTCACGACAACTATGCTAGAAACTTTGTTGATACTAAGAGTATGCGGAATCAACTCTTTAGTAATTAGAAGAATATGAATGTAATAGTAAATGGTGATGCAGTAGAATGAATGAACAATGAATATAACCAAAAAGCTTCAATATTATTATGATGAATAATACGAGTACTCTGTCTAATACTAGGGTTTACAACATTGAAGCTATGAATGTGTCTATCGAGATGTTTTTACAACCATAACCTAGGATCTCCTTTTATACACCAAGGAGTCCTTTAGAAAATACAAATCTTCTAAACTTATATAAGATATCTACGTATCTTCTAATTATATAAGATATACACAATAAGTTCATACATATCACTTCACACGTCTTTATCATTCTCTGACAATTGTAATCTTCATGCAGCAGTACAAAGTCTTCCAGCAGTACTAAGTTTAGTACTGGCAGTACTAACTTTCTTCTAGTAGTACTAACCTAGTTTGTACTGGTAGTTATATTCTGAGCAGTATTAAGTTCTTGGACTAGAAGTACTAACTTGTGAAGATTTATTCCTAACAAAAAGCATGAAAGCAGAGTTGCTGCTAAGCAAACGGGTCAAGGTGAACCAGTTGTACCTGAATCGTCTGCACCAAAAGCTGCTAAGGTTACTAAACTCAAAGCTGCCAAGCAATCTGGATAAATTGTTCCCAAAGCTGCAAAACCCACAATACACAAAGTAGCTACACCTTCTAAGTCTACTTCTTCACAATTACCCAAAACTAAACCAGCACCCACTAAACCATCAAAAGCAGTTCCAAAAAAGAAACAAAAACTGGTCAAGGAAACTCCTGATGAACCCTCACCAGCTAAAAGATCGAAGGGTGGTCTAGTGGGAAAAAGACGCAAGCCTAAAAGTCCACTCGAGTTGGTGTATGAATTTGCTGATGAAGGTGTTCCTATTTCAGAACCTAGGGTTGATGATGAGGAAGCTGACTACCAACTGGGTGTGAAACTAAGCTTGAAAGATCTTGAGGCAAGGAATCAAGTTCCAGCTCGTACTATGGTGATACAGGTTCCAGACTCTGGGAGAATTCAATCTCTTCCTGAGGTTCAGGGCAAGGGGAAAGAGAAGATCATTGATGAACAGGTTGCATACACTCTTCTTGATCTTAACACTCCAAAGAAGAAGAGCGCAGCAGATCAGTACATTCTGCAGAGGCGCACCCCTGAGACTACTGAACCTACGGGACCGTCTTCGTAACCTAAAGTTGAAGGGATCCCTATGACTAATAGTGTAACAGAGTATGATGAGGTAGTGACTCCTGTTAACAAAGAGAAAGATGCATCCTACATGGAGCTCACTAAGATCAATACAGGAGTTCAAGATGAAGGCCAGGCTGGATCAAACCCTGGTAATGCTGTAGAGTTTCAACCTCAACCAAGTCATGTGGTTCATATTGGACCAAACCTTGAACCCATGGACTTAGAGGTCACTGATGATTCTACTCAACAAAACCCTGAGAAAATGGATAAAGAGTTTACTACAACTGCTTACCCAAATGTTTAGGAGAACCTCAAACTCCCAACTGAAGATCAGGTGATTCTTGAAGAACATGTAAGCTCTACTGGAACCCTCTCTTCTCTATAAAATCTTGACAAGGAACTTAGATTCACTGATCAGTTCTTCATGGAGAAGCCACATGAAGAAGAACTAGAGAAAACCAATATGAATTAGAGGTTCAGTCAATGGTCATGGTTCCCATTCATCAGGACACCTCTTCAGTTCCTCCAATGACCACTCTGGTTATTGATCTCACAATACTACAACCAGACTCTCCCACTGTTCATGCACTACTCCTAACATCAACAGCAACAACCACAATAAACACAAAACAACTCTTCCACCACCACCACTTCAACCACAACAAAGCACCACAGATCTGATCTTATTACAATGCATAGGTGAGATTGAATAACATATGGCAAATTTGATACAAGATAACTCAGCTCTGGCGGAAAGGTTGAACAAACATGGGTCTTGTCTATACAACTTGGAGAATCTCAATATTCCCCAGAAGGTGAATAAAGCAGTTGATGAGATAGTCACTGATGCAGTTGACTGGGCTCTCCAAGCTCCACTTCGTGCTCGCTTTAGAGATTTTCTTGAAGCTGACATGAAAGAGATCCTTCTACAACGAATGTGGGAAACTGGGTCCTATAAAATCCATGAAGATCACAAGAACCTCTACGAAGCACTGGAGACGTCAATGGATCGTGACCATTCGGATCAACTTTAATCAGATCTGGCCGAAGCTCGTAAGAAGCGTCAAAAGAGATTAGATTTACCAAGAAATCCTTCTGGATCTCCACCTCCTCCCCCCACCTCCTCCTCCACCTTCTCTAGGAGCTTCTGGTGCTCCAGGAGATTCTAAAGCTTCAAGGTCTTCACAACTTCCTCCACCTCCTCCATCTTCATCCTCTAAGGCTGTGGATTCTGACAAGAGCAAACAGTAGAAGAATGACTCAGGAGCTTCGGATTCTATAAAACTTCCTGTTGCTACTCATCAATCATCTGCTTGGACAATATCAGACACCATAGACAAACCTTCAGGATCATCTGTCCATCACTTATCACCTCCTGAAGATCAACAAATGAACGATGATCTGGTTCCCGCTGACGAAGAGCATACCTCTAGTGATGATGATGATTTAGGAATAGTTCCGAAGGTTCCGTTACGTAAAGATTGGTGGAAACCTTGTGATGATGATGAAAAACCAGCCACTTCAGAACCTGCCTGGGTTATTCCTACATCCTACATTCCATATGATGTGAACAACTAGGCCAATGCTTTAGCCACCACGTATCAAGCTCCGACAGAGAACTCTTTACTTGAGAAGACTAGGGATATGCGAATGTTTATGAACTGGTATTGCCAAAAGGTGGGAAAGACCGAGCTTACTCAAGCAGATTTTGAAGGCCAAGCTTATAAAGTCCTTAAAGCTTTCTACCCAGACGTCATTCATCTTTAGTTCTAGATGGAAGAGTGTCACAAGATGCTTATAGATCAGATTGACTGGGCGAATCCAGAATGTGATCAAGTCAGGATTGATATTAGCAGACCTCTGCCTCTTAGTAGTCCACCAGGTCATGTCACTATTCAAACTCAATTCTTTTTCAATAAAGACTTGGATTATTTGCGATATGGCAGTAAGGGAAGCAGACCGGTTTTGTCAATTTCCAAGATGAAGGCTACTCATTATCCTGACTTTGGACATGAACTACTCATACCTGAGCATATGTGGATCAATGATGTTTGCACCTATGACATAAGTGCCTCTTATGGTATCTCTCATTGGTGGTTTAATCGTCAGAGATTCTACATTGACCGACACATTGCTGACTCAAGACGCAAGGTAGTCAGAACTCACATGCGTATACTCATTGTTGTCAGAATAAAAGCCTACTCTCGCTACGGGTACGACTACTTGAAAGAGATCATACTGCGCAGAGCTGATTATCAAGAATACACGATTGCAGAAAAGAACTTCAAAACTTGTATCCTAGTGACTTTGAAGACCTGAATCTGCTGCTTCTACAAGGTCATCTTAATCATCTTCCTGGCTCAGACAAACGTATGCTTTCTACTGATGTTAATCTATGGACACGCAACTTAGTTATTCGACAGCGGGTTGAAGACCTCCAACTCGGCATTGAGAGCTACCAGAAATAGCTGAATCTCACTAAACCAGGATGGGATGCAAAAGGGTTCGAGTACAAGCATGACTATACAATCATTGAGTCGCCTCGTGTAGTTATGTTCCCTGTCAGTAACAATTAACGGAAGATCATGAGGTTTAATGAGATTTACAAATTCAATGATGGTACGTTGACAAATATTCTGGAAGCACTGGATTACAGAGTTAAGGAGTACAAGGTTAATCGGCTCAATCCGGGTATGAACACGCAGTTTTGGACTGATAAGGATGTGACAAGGAGAAAGGAATTTATACATGCCATTGAACGAAGACTCAAGACCAGAATGATCTTTCGGAACTTGGAATGCTTTATTAGTGGTCGCGTACAAGATATTGACTACAGACTCCTTCAGAGAACCGAATGAGCACATCATCTTTGCATTCAGGTCAATATCTTTTGTGGTGTATATATTTTATCTTGTACATTATAGAGTAGTGTTGTATTTAGTGTTATGTGTCAGTGTATGAATTTTTCATGAATTTTTCATTAAATTCAAAATCCTTCAAACTTATCA
Source organism: Tanacetum coccineum (assembly GCA_026074375.1). Taxonomy (NCBI): domain Eukaryota; kingdom Viridiplantae; phylum Streptophyta; class Magnoliopsida; order Asterales; family Asteraceae; genus Tanacetum; species Tanacetum coccineum. The sequence continues at coordinate 10,044 of BQNB010120763.1, read as the reverse complement.
TACCTGACACTAGCAGAATCCCTCATGTTTGAGGGGGGGCATTAATATGTTCCACTATCGGCTTGTGAATAATTGGCACTATTTTTCTCCCAGTTTTTCTAACATATTTGAATCATTTGATATCCAAAATATCAAATGGTTTGAAATTTTTTATAAGGGGAGAAAAAGTGATTAAAATATGTTAACTAATAAAATGTGATTTATGAACTCATACGTATACCCCAGCCTCCATGTGCTAAACAATTTTGCTTAATCGGTGCACATGTTGAGGGGGAGCGTTTCTGAAAAGCAAAAACAATTGGGGTACTAAAAGCTTTGATATTCATATCATAAGTACCTTGATTGAGTTTTTCAAATGGTTTTATGGCAAGGAGAACCGTACCAAAAAACCGACCATGCATTTAATTTTATCGGAATTATAAGGTTGGTAAGGTTAGGTACTAGTTCCTATGATCCAGCCAGAACCAGAGGGATCTACCCATGGACAATCCACTAGTTAGTGTAGAAGTCTTTAGGTATGACATAAAAAAGGAGTAAATGTAAGAATAATGGAATAGTGCCGACTGAGATAGAGCTAGAACTAGAACAAACCCAACAAGGTACTAGTCATGAAGTCTCAGTAAGCACTGAAGGGGATGAAGAATGAAAAATAAATGTAAGGATAAAGGGTGTAAAGAAATAATCCCTCTATACACTTAAGCAAAAACCAGGTCAATACATTTGCTGTCAGAATCACAATAATGATTGTTGACATTGAAGACTGACATCATAGACCCAGTGATGCAATGCACAACCCTCCCTAGCCACTCAGATGCTCTCAAAAGATTTCTGTTTCATTTCTCACAGAGACTAAACACGTTATCTATTGACTTTCTCACTACGAGTTAGTTGATATTTAAAAGGTGGCAGTCCGCTCCAGCCTCTGATCACTAAAACCAAAACGCACTATTGAGTCTAGAGCCAAGAGATCATCAATTAATCTCTTTAGGACACTATTCCATATCGCTTGTTCTTCACACAATGTGAAAACAAGGTTTATCATAAGAGTCCTACGCATTATCCTTGTGGTATTGCCAAAACATTCGAGTGATACCTAAGTATCACAATGAAGATGGAAATCCTACTAGAGCCAACATCAAACAAGCTCTAGGTAGATGACTTGTGAGATCCTAAATGGATCAAACTTGTGTCAACTGGAAAGAAACGATGGTGTGATTCTACAAGAATCAAACTTGTTCCAATATATGAATTGACAGTTAATGAACTTTGATAAAACCTTAAAACTCTCAATGTGTTACAAAAACCCTTTTACCAAGTAACACGTCGACTGATTTTCAAACTAATTTTTCTTTTTATTGCTAACTGTTTTATTACATGTTCATATAAAGATGGAGATGGTGTCATCCTGCTCCGGCAGAAACAAGTTCATTACCGCACGCTCATACTTAACCGACACACTCAAAGAAATCATGAACTCTCAAGCATATGTTTCTAAGCTTCCGCAACTCTGATATTACATGTTCCTCTAGAAGTGGCCAAGTATTAAAGTTAAAGAACTTCAAGAACAAATTATTCAAGTTTTCAAGATTAAGAAAGGTATGAGCATGTCGGTCCGCAAGATACAATATCACAAGACGGCGAACGACCACAAGTTGATGATCAAAGATTAGATTTGGCTGATGATTTTAAAGAAGCTCAAGATCACATATCAAGTACAATCATAAGCCACAAGACAAAGATCACTACTTCAAAGTACAAGATATCACATGAAGAATCAAAGACTACGAGCTGAACACAAGATCAATCAGAAGATTGCCGAGCTTAAGTTAATATTTTTTGGGGAGACCTCCCTTAGGGGGAGATTGTTAGATATTATAAAAAGGCTCGGTCACCCAGTGTATTTTACCGTTTATCGTAGCTCGTAGTTAATTGTTCAATGTTTAACATTTGGTAATGGGCCGGGTATAAAACCCAATGTGTAAGCCCATACCAAGCCCACTTGGGCATTTTGTAACTCATATTTAAACCCCTTTCTAGCCATGGAAAGGGCGGTTAGTCATTTGGTTTTCACACACATACATGCCTTTCTCTCTCTAGAAGTTTTCTCCATTTTCTCTCTCTATATAATTTGGCTAACCCATAATCCTACCATTGTGTTATGATATCCAAAATACTACAATTGTTATGTTACATGTTGTGAGTATCATCTCGCTGAAAGATGGAGTTGCTCAAAAGTTTGCGCATAAGGCACAATTGGTCATAGAAAGCTACCAAGTTGTTTGCTCCAAAGTCTGTGAATGTACCCTTTAGCCCATAGCGTGTTTGGACGAGACCAAGTTGCTGAAGTAATGAGATGTTTTTGGATCAGGTAACTACATAAATAAAGTATTTGAATTAGGTTGGTGCATCATAAAGTGTGTTTGGTTTAGGCTACTACAAGAATAAACAAGAGTTTGGATGCGTTCATACCAAATTTTTATTGTACAATGATCTGTAATGGTTCATAGCAAAAGAATATTGCTAGAATCACAATGAGACTATCATAGAATCTTAAACATATTAGGAAAGTTATTAGCATTCAGTAATAGATCATTTATTTTACCAATGTTAGTAAGCTCAAAACTCGTGTCGACACTCAATTTCCGGCTTATTTCTTTGAACTGGCTTACAAGAAAAGTTGCACAGAAAAGGATAAATTGTAATTAGAGGATGGTTGTAATATATCGTTCGCAGCTATACCTCCGAGTTAGCAACGAGGCAACAGCCTCTTAGTATCAAGGAAATAAGAATTGTGCCGCATAATTTTCCGACCACCTGTTATCCGTCAATTTTCAAGTGCCTATAATTATTTTTTTCGGTGTAATTTTTTTATCTGTATTGTTTATATATTCATGTTATAAACTATACCTTCTATCCTTATAATTTGGTATAAATTTTGGATATTATAGTTTCTTCATATCAGGGTTTTGTAGGGATTTGAATGGGTATGTTTGAAAATTGGGATTAGTGATAAAGAAGGTGTTCTGAGTTTTTGTTTTTTTTGCTTTAATTTGTTAAGGGGCATTTGTTAAATAGGCACACATTAGTGTTTGGAAAAACTTTATGGCTTGGGCTTATGAACATACTTAGAGGGATTTGCATAAGCTCTTTATTTATGGCCTACTTAGAATGCAAACTCTCACCAACCACCAGTAGCTTATGAGTTTATTGATTATAAGCCATAAGATGTTTGTGATAATAATCTTACGCCAAACAATAGCATTTTACACACACTTTTTATACATGTTGAGAAGTAGTGTATAGTAGTACTTTACTAAAGCTTGCTTGACATGAACACTTTTCTTTTTAAACTTCTTAAAAAAGTAGGCAACAAAAAGGTTGCAGTTATATAATCAAACAGAGCAATGCCATTGGTTTCTTTTTCATCTGATCAAGGTTTGATCATCCCAATATAAGAAGGTGTTTGTGTTCTATTACATAAGATAATGACCTTCTATATGAATATGTTGCAGGCACATGCTGCTTCAGTAGTTCTTGACTTAGTAAAAATTATACACTAGAACATTTAAATCCATATTTGGATGGGTTTGTGGGAAAATTACGTGTATTTTTGCAAGTATACGATTGTATTCTGATTGCCAAGAGTCTTATAAATAACTTGCAGTGACCACATGTTTATTAATTATCATTCTTTGTCAACTTACATCTACATAATTGTTATTAGACACTAACTATTGAGGTTATGTTATATAACCATAACTCTAAGGAGATGGTGCAGGAAGGCGCATTAACTACTTTAGCAGCGATTGCTAACTCATCTCAGGTATTAAACATCTTGATTTCCAGTAATGTTGCAGCTATACAAGACCTCATACTTTTTCAAATTGAAAGGTGCGAGGCAGGATTGGAAAGGTTTGTTTTATGAAACTTTAATCTGACTACTTATTACTCGGTAACTTTTTCTTCAATTGTAATGGATTTAATTAGGAAAAAGTTATTGTTTTTTTTAAATGTAACGTAACAGAACTGCTTTTGCAAGTGAGGGTGAAAAACAAGGATACCAATAAAAGTAAAAGTTTTGCTTTTCTAGCATATGGAACTACAAATGTTGCTCAAAAACGAATAAAAAGATGCATAGCAAAGAATATAAGGTATAAGTTATAACCATATGCTTAAATAGAGGGTTTTAGGGATTGCATATTATGAGGGCTTACTTTTTTTAATGAGTGGCTCCAAACTGCTTATTCAAAACAACTTAATTATAAAAGCTACGAGTAAATAAGCTGTTTTAATAAGTAATTGTTGAAGCAATTGCTTAGTGAAATACGCATTTTCAAGTTTGGCAGTCCTAAATCAGCCAAAGTATTGGTTCAAAGCCCGACGTGGAATCATTCTAAGACTGGCCTGGCTCAGATAAACCCCGCGTCTGCACTTTCTAGCCTTATTGTGTAGAGTATGTGTAGTCATTTCCACTTGCAACTATTTATGGTAACTTATTCCCGAGTCTTCTTTATTGTACTGAATGGCGTTCTCTTATGTACCACTATAATGACTTTCTTAAACCGTCTTTACTCTTTAGTGCGTCAGTTATAATGAGTGCCTATCTTCTTGCCTCACATTTGTATTATAAGCACTTTGTATATAGTGTATTGTGTACTCTATTTATCAACTGCTACTTATATAGTATATAGGACTATCATATGTACAGTTATTGCAAGAAAGATGGATATACCACTTATGATAATAACACTAGCAATTATCACAGTGTCATGTGGTAAAAGTTTGCTGCAAATACAAATGGGAAAATGGTTTTAACCAAGTTAATAAATGCATGTGTATAACATTAGCGAAGTAGGAAAAATGGTTTCTTATTGTATTATGTAATAAGCACATTGCTAGATGAGGTTTAAGTCCTTTTGCTCCAAAATAGTTAAATATTCGCCATAAATAAAAAGCATGAACTAGGCACTGTGACATAAATCTATGTGTCATTAGTCAGCAATCCAGAATTACAACAAATATATTAGAACTTAGTGATAAATGGAGTGTAATCCTCTGCGGTATTAGTAAAAAGGATTAATCTTAATTTAACATGCTTTTGTGTTATACCTCAAAGCTTTATAGGTACTTAATTTTGTTGCTTGCTCTTGGTTAAAAGCAGTTAAGATTATAAACATACTTGGGTCAAATAGTGAATTAGATATGTTTGTTTATAATGCAGTGATTAGTGAATTTTGTAAGTTGAATCAGATTGATTCCACTAATTGAGTTTTAGATAGGATGAGGAATAACAAGATTTCCCCTTTAGGACATATGGGTCCGAATTTTGCACTAATGTTGGTAAGCATTTAAAACCGTTGTGAATCCAAAATACTGAGTTAACCATAATGTGAATCAACTAATGAGATCGACATAGGATGATTGGGTTCTATGAAGGCTAGGGTAGAATTGGCATATTATTTACTCTTGCGAAGTGTAGTTTTATTTTTGCTTTTTTCTTGAAAGACCGACAGTTGGAAATATAGTACATTTTAGTATATACTTTTGAAATCATTAACTGATTATCATATGTACCTATTGCAGGCTAGAGATCTTCCAGAAATAGTTCAGACCGGTTACCACTTGATCCCTCATTTTATCTTCAATGCTGATAAAGGTAAGTATATATTAAATTTGTGAATAAAATGATTTGCGTTCTATGCATTGATAAGAGAATGATTTTTGGTTAATGAATGTATAGGAATTACTTTATCCATGAAAGATCCCATACTCGGTTTAGGTTTCACCTAAAAAAATAATACACTATTTAGCTGTTGTTTGCTACACATACTGATAAAGATGACCAACAAGAGCTGCTACATAGAGGCAATCACTAACTGGCATTTACTTATTTTTTATATAGATAGACACTTTGAAATTCAAGCATAAAAGGGAAAGGCCAAGTCATCAGGACCAGAGGTAATGCGTGTTACCAAATACCATATTTAAACATTTTTATCGCATACTTATAGAAAATAACTTAGGATACAATAGAAGTGTGAATATGATGTAATCTTGATTATGTGGATGTTTGGGTAGTCTAGGATTACGACTATTAAGCTAAACAGGTACACGGTAGAAATCTTAATGATTTGGTTTTTAGCATACTACAGTAAGAACTATGTAACTATGATAATGTTTATGACTTTGCTGTGCTTTTTGCAGGCCTTTTATTGCAAGCATGGTAAGGCTTATCTACTCAGTAAAGTGTACGTCTTCCTATCCCCTATGTGTTGATATAGTTAATCTCATGAATCCACATTATGACATGGTCATTTTAATATATGTGGAGGTTACAGCAAGCACAGTTCAAGTTAATTGTTGGTTCGAGGCCGACAACCGAACGAGATGAGGGTGCCTCATAGTTCGTAGACATGTACTTATTTTGTATCAGGTATAAACTCATACATGTATACTGCTTTATATTTACAATGGCAAATGTTCAATTTTGTATTTTGTAAATGGAGTGGATACAGCTAAAGGTCTTACAGATATCCAGGTTATTAGTCGAGGATTCTATTTTTTGTGCAATGTGATTTTGATTTTTAGTTTAAGTTGTGGCTTTGCTAAAGAGTTTAAACAGACAGAAGTGCATGACATAAAGTATTGTTGATATGGCCATATGGGTCAATCTGCAATAGTGTGTATGTAAAGCATTGACCTGGCCGGGTTGTATATCATTGTACTTTTTTTACTAATAGAATTTGTTACTATCTATTATTGTGATTGGTATGTGGGGTAGTTAAATGTTTTCATACTTGGATCACAGCTAAGCCACTTTTGTTTCCAAGAAAACTATAAGCCTTTGCTATTAGTAGAATCACTCATCTATTAGTACTCTACAAAGGCTTAGCACATGTTATTTTCTTTCCTTTTCCTTCCCTCTGTTTTGTATGAGTGCTTTAAAAATTAAGAGGCCTAAACGAGAGTTTGACGAAACAACAAAGAAATTAAGTGTAGACTTTCATGAGCATCTATTAATATTTTGGATGCTCTTTTAAGAAGCGAAACACTTGCAAATATCAATAAGTATATACATGTATACAAACAAAATGTTAAATATATTTGTTATGTGAATCCATGTTTCTTAGGGAGATTTACAATTTTTATATATTATATGTATCTTAGCTGTATTTCGCTAAATAAAAAATAGTCTATAAAAAACGCATATAACTCAAATATCACCTTCAACGAAAAAAATGTAGCTACTACCGAACAACAAAAAAACCTCTATAATAAAGAACACGATACACAAAACATGCCGCAGTGAAGCATGGGTTTCAAAAACTTGTTTTATACTTTTGGTGAATGCCTTTTTCGTCATAACAAGTTTTCGAGCAATAATGTGATCATCTAAGTTTTCTTTGTCCGAGAATATACTATTATTGTTACCAATGCATGGTTGCAATTGATAACGCCTTGACCCACTTCATCGAGGAAAATTGAAAGATCAAAACATTGGTTGACTAACATTCAAAGTTTATTTACATTTTGCTTTCTTTAACATAATCATCGAGATAATCAATGTATAGATAAGGATTGTTAGTTATGGGAGCAATGAAATACTACTAAATGAATTACTTGGTAGGAAACTGGGGAAAAACGAATATAAATATGAAAAATGATTGTTGTGCCCACTAATTATGCCTAAAAATGTAATTAATGATTTGATTGGTTGATTTAAAAAAATGATTGGTGGAAACTATTAAGAAAAGTGACATCGAATTCAAGCAAAACCCCAACTAAAGTATGAAATACAATAAAAGATAACATACATATTTAACGTGGAAAACCCCAAATAGGGTAAAAACCACGAGCAAGGAAGATACTTCTTTATGTAGAAATTAGGTTACACATTCTCTCGAATTATAAGGATAAACATATCTTTATATCTCTTGTATGAGAAGCTATTTCACCAACTCTCTAATAAACTCACAAGAACACTAGAAGAGAATTTATATGTGTAGAAAGATGGAATGTGATGAGAAATGAGGCTTGGTTTCATTGCCTTTTATAGGCAAATTGCAAGACCTTTGACATCATGCATGACACTAGCAAAAATCCAACTTGCAATCCTATGAGATTCTCATGCCAAGATACACTGTATCTTGTTTTATTCCAGCAATCTCCCACTTGAAGATTGGATTGAGGCTCAATCAATCTTCACACCATTTTCAAGTTGCTTACGTTTCCGCTAGGCCGCATGAGGATCGACACCATATAAACTTGTCATTATTGATTGCTTTCGTCATATAATTTGCCACGCTATCATCGGTATGAATTTTCTTCATATCCATGATTCCTTTTTCCACTTTCTCACTAATGAAGTGATATTGAACTCGTATATGCTTTGTCTTTAAATGAAATGCCGGATTCCTTGCAAGATACAAGGCGCTCTGATTGTCACAAAATAGATTATTTTTCTCTTGTTCGTGCCCGAGCTCTTCCAACAACATCTTCAACCATACTGCTTCTTTGCTAGCTTGAGCAACTGCGACATATTCTGCTTCTGTTGTTGACATGGCCACAACTGGCTACAGTTTTGAAACCCAGCTTACTGTTCCTCCACAAAGTGCGACACATAACCAGTAGTTGATTTGCTTCCATCAATATCACCTGCATAATCTAAATCAACATATCCTTTGATAATAAGATCTGATTCCCTAAAATATAATGCAACATTTAAGGTTCCTTTGATGTATCTAAGGATCCTCTTCACAGCTTCCCAGTGCTCTCTACCAGGTTCTGTCATGTACCAACTCACTACTCCCACTACATGTGCAATGTCTGGTCTTATACATATCATCGCGAACATTAGACTTCTCACTGCTGATGCATACGGTACTTGAGACATCTCCATCCTCTATTCTTTACTGCTAGGACTCATCTTAGAGGATAATTTTAGATCAATAGAAAACAGGGTTGATATTGGCTTACAATCTTGCATATTAAACCGTTGCAAGATTTTCTTCAAATAACTTTTTTAAGAAAGCCAAATCTTCCTACTAACTCTATCTCAGTGAATTTGCATCCCTAGAATATTGTTTGCGGGTCCAAGGTCTTTCATCTCGAATTCCCTAGTCAGTTGAGCCTTTAATTTATTGATGCGATCTTTGATGGGGCCTGCTACCAACATGTCGTCAACATATAACAATAAAATGATAAAATCATTATTTCCAAACCTCTTGAAATATGCACAAGGGTATGCATGTAGTCTGTTATATTCAAGGCTCCTGATAAAAGAATCAAATCTTTTGTACTAACACCTTGGCGCCTGATTTAAACCGTATAAGGATTGGTTTAACCTGCAAACCAAGTTCTTTTTTCCTTTTTGTTCAAAACCTTCTGGTTGGAGCATGTAAATTTCTTCTTCAAGATTTCCATGAAGAAATGCAATTTTCATATCTAGCTGCTCTAAATGTAAATCATACGTAGCACACATTGCCAGAACCACTCGAACAGTTGTCATTTGTACCACAGGGGAAAAAAATTTATTGAAGTCGATTCCCTCTTTCTGAGCATATCATTTTATCACTAGTCTTGCATGATACCTTTCCACCTGATCATCATTGTTTCTCTTGATCTTATACACCTATTTGTTTCCAATAGGTTTTCTACCTCCTGGTAGTGGCACCCTTTCCCACATTTTGTTCTTATGAAGGGCTTCAATTTCTTTTTGCATTGCTTCCTTCTAGAACGACGCATCTGGATTATTCAGTGCTTCTTGAAGAGTTGACGGTTCTCCTTCCTCTGTAAGAAGACAATATGCAACGTTGATCTCCATAACATAATTTGAGTGCCACCATGGACGTTTTCTTTCACGATTAAGAGTACGAGTTGCTAGAGCTTGAGACTCATTTGTCTCATTTACCTCACACTGAGGTGCAGCTTCAAAAGAATCATTCGACTGAAATTCCTTTTCCATCTGTATTGATGTAGTTTCCCTTGCAGTGCTATCACCTTCTTCATTTTCCTGAATTTTGTTTCCCATAAAGACAACATCTC
>BQNB010120762.1:0-20578 GCA_026074375.1 Tanacetum coccineum | reverse complement strand
AACTGCATCAGACCTGATGCAGAGGCGTTTTCGTCCATTTCTGTCAATTTTCAGGTCTCGGCTAAAACTAAAAAGTTGTCCGGAACATCGTTTTACGTCAAAGTACTTTAGAGTCCGAGACGTGAAAATGTAGTCTAATGGGTCGTTTTTGAAACGGGTCAGAATTTACAAAATTATAATAAAAGTAAAAAACTTATAAAAGATGAGTTAAGTTGCTGATTTTTGACAAAAAATGAGAATTTGAGCGTTTTAGAGTCCGTTCGAGCTTATAAAAGGTTAACGGAAGTAATTAGCGATATATATATTATTGAGTGCGTTTCGGTTATGTCTAAAAATAGTTAGTCTATATTTATAAACTTTATATGTGAAATTTAATAGATAAGTTTATATATAAGGTTTTTGGGCGTAGTTGGGTTGACGGAAAACTTAAAACATTTTATCAAATCGGTTAATTAATTCTTACCATAAGGGACTTCAAATATAGAAACTTCACTATAAAATAATAACTTTCACCTAAAATAGTAACCTGCTAAAATAGAATTTTCGAAAAAGTGGCATAAGTTATTGTTGAGCGTATAATGCTAAAGAAAATGACTTAATTAATAAAAACTTAGGGCGTTTCATGTGAATTTCATAATATGTAATTATATATATATGTGTGTGTGTGTGTGTGTGTGTGTGTGTGTGTGTAAATATATTTATTTACTTATGCAATTTATGCATTTTTCACTCGATCTTTATTTCTTCTGATCACGGACTAATATATTATAGGTCGTGGTTGAGGCGTATTATTATTGTTCGTTCGTTGTTGAATCTATTATTCGAAACTTCTATCAAGGTGAGTTCATAACCTCGCCTTTTAACTTTTAAATTGTATTTATAAACCCTGCGAGGGAGATACCTGCTTGTTTTAAAAAATTGAACACAAGAAATTTTATGGTATGCTGGACCCGAATATGAGATTAATTGCATGGGTAGCTATTTCCAAAAGACCCCAACATCATGAACCGTTAATTGCCTATAATGGGTGAGCGCTAGTACAAATAAATAGATCTATTGAGTTTGACAGCCCTGTCCGGGGGTATGAATCCGAATGTGAGCACCCAGTCAACGGACAATTTGTATTTAGAATTTTAGGTATAAGGTCATAATACCTAGTCGTGGGGCACCTGATTTACATACAAGATATGTGTTAACGTTAAGGTTCGGTGTCATGAGCTCATTGCAATAGAAACGTGATTAATGGCTTGTTCGTACAACAAGTCACTCGATGAATTAAACTTGTGTTCCCTTTTTATCTCTTACAAACTCTATGGATTCACTCAACATTTTTGTTGACTTTTTAAGCATATTTTATCTCAGGTAACCAAGGGTGATGAATGCTGTGTATGAGGAGTCTGCGCTAAAGTTTTAAAGAACTTGTATTTTGTTCCATTTTATCAAACTAATCATCCATGTTTTAGCAAAACTTATGATATGAATTTGGTAACGATCCTGTGGGACGTATGTTTAATTACTCTGAATTTTCTTTAAATGGAACAATATTTTAAAACGCCTCTTTTCGAGTCTTTTTCTATTTCCTTGTGCAATTGTATTATGAATTAACACCCAAGGTTGTATGTCCTGCTGCGTTGAAATTTGGGGTTGTAAAGCTAATTAGGAAAAGAATAATGAATTCTTAACCGCTGAGCTTGAGAGATATAAAGAACGAGTCAAAACTTTTGAACATAGACTTAATATTGGTTTAAGCACTCGTGAAAAAATGATCGATTCTCAAACGGATGATATGATTCAGGAAAAGCTTGCACTTAAGCAGCAAATTGACTCACTTGAATAAAATCTTTCTAATCAAATCAAGGAAAAGAAATCTTTATTGCAAACATTTACTGTTTTCAAAAATAAATCCATAGAAAAGGAAAGTAAATATATGGACAAAGAAATTGATTTAGAAAAGAAAATAAAGGAACTAGATAATATTGTTTATAAAGTGGGTCAATCTGCTCAAACAGTGTACATGTTAACAAAGCCACAAGTTTTTTATGATGACACTCACAAACAAGCGCTTGGTTATCAAAATCCGTTTTATCTCAAGAAAGCTCAGCGGATTAAGCCAACCTTGTATGATGATAGTGTAATATCTAGTCAACATGCTATTATTCTTGTGATTGATGATGAAGAGACATTGATTTTGGAAGAAGTAAGTCGATCTAAAATGCTTGCAAAACAAAACGATCCAATTTCAAAAGAGAAGAAAATTAATACTACTCCAGTTAATTATGTTGAGTTAAATCGATTGTCTAAAGATTTTGGTAAACATTTTGTCCCACAACAAGAATCGTCTGCTGAACAAGCTTTCTGGCTACAAACTTATAACCCTAATACTGACCAATCTGATATTTCACCTGTCAAAATTGAGGCTCCTCGGGAACTTCCTAAGGTAAGCCTGGTTAATACAAGACTTAAAAGCTTAAATACCATCTTGGCCAGTTTGACACCGTGGTGAAAAAGCGGATTACACCTGATGCTATTACAGAAGGGGAATGGGGGTTTGAACACACTAAAGCTGTTTTTCTAAATGAAGTAATTCCATTTTAAAGACCTTAAAAGACATATTTAATGTTTTTGATAAAGATCTTCTAAATCAGGTAACGGAAGTACAAACAGTTTTTAACCAAATGGAAGCTGTTGTTCAACAGTGTTCTGTAGACAAACAGTGTTTTGAAATTCATAAGAAATAACTTTTTCTTGAAAATGATCGACTCTTACACCAAATCATGTCTCAAGATGTGATGATATGTGTGATGAATTCTACTGCTGTTTTTGATGATTTTGTGAATTTGGAAATAAAAATAAATGAATCTTGTAACAAGTGTTTAGATCTTGAAGCTGAGCTTATCAAAAAGAAAAATATGGTTCAACGAGATGTATACACTGAACTTTCAAACAGTTTTGCAAAACTTGAAAAACATTGCATTTCTTTAGAACTAGACATACAACTTAATCAACAAAATTTTCAAAAGGACAAATCCTGTAATAATCAAAATGTTCTTGAAATTCCAGAAAATTTTGAAAATAACGATTAGAAAGCTCAGCTACAAGCTAAAGACACTACCATTTGTAAGTTGAAGGAACATATAAAATCTATGAGAGAAAATAACAAGGAAGAGAAAGTGAAACAAGAAATGGATGAGATTGAAACTATAAACATTGAATTGGAGCATAATGTGGCCAAATTACTTTCTGAAAACGAACTTTTACATAAAGAAATTGAGCATTTGAAAAAGATTTACAAAGATCAATTTGATTCGATTAAAAAGACACGTGCTCTTTCTAAGGAACACTGTGACTCTTTGATTGCTCAATTGAACTCTAAGTCTATGGAAAATGCAGATTTAAAAGGTCAAATTCAAGAAAAGGTTTTTGTGACAACAACATTACAAAATGAATTAAGTAAATTAAAAGGTAAAAATGTGCTTGATAATGCCACCACAATAACTAATGCCACCACTATTGCTCCAGGATTGTTCAAACTTGATTTAGATCCTTTAGCTCCTAGGTTATTGAAAAATAGGGACGCTCACATAGACTATCTTAAGTATACTCATGAACAAGCAAATATTCTTTGGGGAATAGTCGAACAAGCTAAAGCAAAACAACCTCTAGATAATGCATTATACTTTTCCTGTAAGCATGCCAAAAGAATTCAGGAGTTACTTGTATATGCCCGAGACACGTGTGCTCATGCGAATAAACCTAGTGACAAATTGGTTGCTATCACACCAATGAACAAAGTCAAGAGAGTTAGGTTTTCTGAACCTCTCACATCCTCGAGCAACATTTATAAACAGGTAGAGTCATCCGAAACACAAGATTCTAACACACCTGTGTTGCCTTCTACATGATTGAAGAGTTCTACTAGTGCTAGCAGATCACAGCCTACAGGCAATAAAAAGAATAATAGGATCTCACAAACACCAAGTAGCAACATGAAGAATAAAGTAGAAGTCCAACTTAGGAGATCTAATTTAAGTTCTAATAAAAAGAATCATGTTAAAGACCCTATTTGTGATGCAAATGTTAAGCATACTATGTTAAATGCGAATTCTGAGTTAATTTGTGTTAAATGTAAACAATGTATGTTTGATGCAAATCATGATGCGTGTTTCCTTGATTTTGTGAATGATGTGAATGTGCGCTCTAAATCTAAGTCTGCTAAGCAAAGCCAACAACATAATATTTGGAAACCTACGGGTAAAGTGTTCACTAAAGTAGGATATAAGTGGAAACCAACAAGAAGACTTTTTACTTTAGTTGGTAAGTCGTGCCCTTTAACTAGGATCACTTCAACTAAAGTAGTGCCCCATTAAGGAAACCACTTCTCATTCAGTAGAAACACAAAAACCAGAGATTAAAGTCTATAGCAGGAGACCCAAACAAGTAAAATCTGTAGGTTCGAGTAAAAAAGCTATGTTTGTAGAATCTAAGATTGCTAACAACTCAGAACCCAATCATTCTTGGGGATCTAATGCTATAGATGTTTCATCTTCTTCTCTTGTCAATGACAGGTTGTCTAGATCGTTCTCTGGTATCTGGACTCCGGATGCTCAAAACATATGACAGGAAACCGCTCTTAGCTCATGAACTTCGTTAGTAAATTTCTAGGAACTATTAGATTTGGAAACTACCAGATTGCAAAGATTATGGGTTATGGTGATTATCATCTAGGTAATGTAACTATCTTAAGGGTATATTGTGTAGAGGGTCTCGGACATAACTTGTTTTCTGTTAGACAATTCTGTGACTCAGATCTTGAAGTTCCTTTTCGAAAAAACACTTGCTTTATTTGGAATTTAGACGGTGTTGATCTACTTTCAGAATCCAGAGATACAAACTTGTATACAATTTCTCTTGATGACATGCTAAAGACTTCTCTGATCTGTCTACTATCAAAAGCTTCAAAGACTAAGAGCTGGTTATGGCACTGTCAGTTATCTCATCTCAACTTCGGTACTCTAAATAAGCTAGTCAAAGACGGTCTTGCACGAGGCATTCCAAAGCTTAAATTTAAGAAAAATAATTTGTGTTCAGCATGTGCATTAGGCAAAAGCAAGAAATCCTCTCATCAACCTAAACCTGAAGACACTAACCAAGAGAAACTCTATCTTCTGCATATGGCTCTTTGTGGCCTGATGCGTGTGGAGAGAATTTATAGGAAAAATTATATCCTGGTGATTGTAAATGATTACTCACGATTTACTTGGGTCAAATTTCTAAGATTAAAGGATGAAGCTCCTGACGCTATCATTAAATGCATCAAAAATATTTAAGTTTGTTTGAATGCCACAGTCTGTAATGTTAGAACAGATAATGGAACTGAATTTGTAAATCATACACTTTGAGAATTTTATGAAAATGTTAGCATCTCGCATCAAACATCTGTTGCTCACACTCCATAACAGAACGGCGTTGTCGAAAGACGAAACCGAACTCTAGTGGAAGCTGCTCGTACAATGTTGATATTTTCAAAAGGTCTATTATTTCGATGGGCTAAAGCAATCAATACATCTTCTTATACCCAAAACAGTTTCCTGATCCGTCTCCGATACAACAAAACTCCATATGAGCTGATGCACGACAAGAAACCGGATTTATAGTATCTTTATGTCTTTGGTTCACTCTGTTATCCGACAAATGATAGTGAAGATTTGGGTAAACTAAACGCAAAGGCCGATATTGGTATTTTTGTTGGTTACGCACCCACAAAGAAAGCTTTCAGAATCTATAACAGGAGAACCCAGAAAATTATGGAAACTATTCATGTAACATTTGATGAGCTGACAGCAATGGCTTCTGAATAATTCAGTTCAGGACCCGGGCTTCAATTAATGACTCCTGCAACATTCAGTTTAGGACTTGTACCAAACCCTATTCTTGAACAACCTTTTAATCCACCAACTAGAAATAATTGGGATCGTTTGTTCCAACCCATGTTCAATGAATACTTTAATACGCTATCAAGTGCTGTTTCTCCAGTTCGAGTAGCTTGTGCACCAAGAGCTATTGAAATAGCCGCTACACCTTCATCAACTACCATTGATCAAGATGCACCTTCATCAAGTACTTCATCAACTAACCAACAAGAACAATCCTCAATAATCACATACGGAGTCTAAAGAACCGGATACCAAATTCACACTTTGACATCCATTCAGAACCTCTTCAGGATGTTTCTACTTACTAAAAAAAAAAAGAATCGTCCGTCATATGTTAGTCTCTCACTCTCCATTCAAACTAATTGATAAATGGACTAAGGATCATCCATTAGCAAATGTGATTGGTAACTCGTCTCGACCAGTCTCTACTAGAAAGCAACTCAAAACTGATGCCATGTGGTGTTACTTTGATGCCTTCCTAACTTCTGTAGAACCAAAGAACTTCAAAGAATCTATGATCGAATCCTCATGGATTGAGGCGATGCAAGAAGAAATTCATAAATTTGAAAGACTACAAGTTTGGGAATTGGTACCTTGTCCAGATAAAGGTAAATGATTTGTAAACTCAAATTGAAGTGGATCTTCAAGGTCAAGACAAACGAATTTGGCGGGGTACTCAAGAACAAGGCTAGATTGGTTGCTGTAAGGCATCAGGTAAAAGAGGAGGTAATCGAATTTGAGTAATCATATGCACCGGTTGCAAGAAAAGAAGGACATCGTAACTATCGAAGCAATGTGTCGCCACAAGAATATAACGATCTACAAAGATGGGATGTCAAAACTGCTTTCTTAATTGGCGAGCTCAAAGAAGAGGTTCTACGAATCCCAACCAGAAGGATTTGTTAGATCAGGAGAAACCATCACATGTGCACAAAGCTGCAAAAAGACCCTTTATGGTCTCAAACAAGCACCACGTGCATGGAACGACATGCTGTCAAGCTTCCTCATCTCACAACATTTCTCCAAAGGTGCAGTCGATCCAACACTCTTCACAAGGAAAGCAGGAAATGACTTATTACTGGTACAAATTTATGTCGACGATATAATATTTGCATCAACCAATACTGCTATGTGTGATGAGTTTGCTAATCTTATGACCACTAAGCTCAAGAAAAAAACTTTTTTTGGTTCCCCCCGATGCATGGGGCAAATGTCATTCTTTTTAGGATTACAAATTTCTCAAAGTCCTAGAGGCATCTTTATAAACCAATCAAAATATGCTTCTAAAATTATTAAAAAATATGGTATGCTCACTAGTGATTCTGTAGACACACTATGGTAGAAAAGAATAGAACTATGCGTATTCTACAAGGACACTAAATTATGCTACACATTACTGTGGCATGATTGGGTCCCTCATGTATCTGACATCTAGTAGACCCAGACCCCTTATTTAATCCAGTCAGCTTATGATGCTCGAGGTATCAAGGCAAAGCTACCAAAAAGATCTTATATGACGGTATAAGCGGATACTTTCGATACCTAAAGGGAACATTCACATGGTCTCTGGACTTAAAGGATACCGGTATGTCACTTACAGTATATTCAGACGCAGATTACGCGGGGTGTCAGGACACTAGACGTAGTACATCAGGAAGTGCTCAATTCTTAGGTGATAAACTTGTTAGCTGGTCTTGCAAGAAGCAAAAAAGCACTGCAATCTCGAGATAGAGGCTAAATATATTCCCTTATCTGGTGTTTGCTCAATCCTTTAGATAGATCACTGCTACAGACTATGGGTTTTAAATTCAATAAGATTCCTTATATTGCGACAACATAAAAAGAGCTATTGCTCTAAGTATTTGCAACAACGAATCAACACTCTAGAGCCAACATATTATGTAACAACACCCCTTCATTAAAAGAGAAAGTGTAGAAAGGAAATAGTGGAACTATACTTTGTCCGGACCGAATATCAACTGGCAGATATTTTCACCAAACCTTTACCGCGAGAAAGATTCGAATTCTTGATCGAAAAGCTTGGTATGAAAAGCATGTCTCCTGAAACGCTAAAGAGTCTGGTAGAGGAAGAGGACGAGTAATGGTGGCAACTCGTGGTTTATCATGTGTATCAAGATGTATAATAAGAAAAATATAAAAACCAACAAAGATTTGTTCTTTATAAAAATTTTACAAAAAGTAACAATATAAAAATATAAAACCAGAAAAGAAAATAGAAAATTAAAAAAATTAAAAAATACAAAATAGGTTTTTCATGACAAGTCTTTTGAAATCGATAACAATTACGGCCTTGGAGAAATGTCATTCAATAAATGATCACGAGCTGAAATGATGTTCGAAGAGAAAGTCAAAATGTTTTAAAACATGTCATATGGCTTGCTATTATTTCAGATAGCAACCCTGGCATCAAACTTAAAGGCACAATGACTAAAAAGAAAAACTTTGACCTCACAACGAGAAATTATTTTTCTCAGCTATGAATTACTTTATATTCATCCAAAGGCTTCTGTGGTTTACTTTTGCAACACAACCCGTGCTTCCTATTTACAAGTAAATATACGTGTCAGTGCATTTATTGTCAAAATAAGAAGAATCTTATTCTTAAGGTTGTTGAATTTTAAATGAATTATAAATCATCTCAAGTATTCATCAGAAAATGATTTTTCAATCATTTGACCACTCATACATGTCTACAAGCTCTTAAATAGAAAACGTTTGAGTTCAAGTTCGATAGGAAGATGGTTAGCCTTTTCGTACACGAGCTTATAAGGAGTGCACCCAATAGGTGTCTTGAATGCGGTATAGAAGGCCTATAGTGCATCATCTAACTTATCAGACCATGAAGCACGGTTTTCACCTATGGTCCTTTCTAAAATATGTTTCAAGCCACGATTTGAAACCTCCACTTGTCCACTCGTTTGTGGATGATACGCGGTAGAAAGACGTTGAGTAACTCCATATTTAAGCATAACTTTAGCAAATTGATCATTACAAAAATGGGTAGCGCGATCACTAATTATAGCACGAGGAATTCTAAATCGGGCAAAAAGAGATTTTAAGAATTTAACAACAACTCGGGCATCATTAGTGGGGAGCGTTTTTGCTTCAACCCATTTTGACAAGTAGTCGACAGCTACGAGAATGTATTTGTTCCCTCGAGAAGACGGGAACGGGCCTATAAAATCGATGCCCTACACGTCAAAGATCTCGCATACTTGAATTGCATTTTGAGGCATTTCGTCTTTTTGTGAGATTTTTTCTTGACGTTGACAAGCGTCACACCGTGTGACCAAGTCATGGGCATCTCGGTAAATAGTAGGCCAATAGAAACCGGAATCAAAGACTTTCTTAGCGGTGTAGTTGGCACCATGATGTCCCCCGGTGGGTCCATTATGGCAAGCCGTGAGGATATCAACGGCTTCTTGGCCGTGAACACATCGTCTAATCATTTGATCCGTACAAATCCTAAACAAGTAGGGGTCGTCCCAAAAATAATGCTTAACATCCTTAAAGAATTTTTTCTTTTGTTGGGACGACATCCCTTTAACAATAAAATTCCCCGCATGGTAATTTGCAATGTCGGCAAACCATAGGGTACTAGAATCACCATGAAAATATATCATTCCAAGGGTCTCGAGAGGAAATGTTTCATTAATTTCCTTTTTTCTCGAGATCACCTTGATGAGGGGTTCTCTAATCTTGATAAATGATCGGCCGCGAGATTCTCCGCTCCTTTTTTATCACGAATAATGACATCGAATTCTTGGAGCAGGAGAATCCACCGGAGCAATCTTGGCTTAGCAAGAAGATACTTAAGAGCCGAGTGGTCCGTATACACTATGGTATTTGATAAGACCAAGTAAGGCCAAAATTTTTTGAAAGCATATGCTACAACTAATAATTCTTTTTCCGTAGTAGTGTAATGTGCTTGAGCATCCGTCATGGTCTTACTAGCATAGTGTATAGGCTGAAAATCTTTGGTCTTTCGTTGCCCCAAGACTGCACCTACCGCATAATCACTAGCGTCACACATAATTTCAAATGGTAGGTCCCAATCGGGGGCAACTAAAATCAGGGCTTCGGTTAACTTCTTCTTAAGTATATTAAATGCTTCAATACATTCTTTTGAGAAAATAAACGGGGTATCTTTTTCAAGAAGATGGGTCATCGGCCGGGCGATCTTAGAAAAATCTTGCATAAATCGACGATAGAACCCGGCGTGACCTAAAAAACTTCGAACACCTTTGACGGAAGTCGGATGAGGGAGTTTAGCTATAACATCAACTTTAGCTTTGTCGACCTCAATCCCGGACTTTGAAATCTTATGGCCTAGAACAATGCCTTCTTTTACCATAAAATGGCATTTCTCCTAATTTAGAACTAAATTAGTGTCTTCGCACCGTTTGAGCATTTTGTCTAAATGGGAGAGGAATGACGAGAAAGAATCCCCGAAGACCGAGAAATCATCCATAAAGACCTCCATTGTTTCCTCGATCATATCGTAGAAAATGGCCATCATGCACCTTTGGAACGTGCCCGGAGCATTACATAAGCCGAAAGGCATACGTCGGTAGGCAAACGTCCCATAAGGGCAAGTGAAGGTGGTCTTCTCTTGGTCTTGCGGGTCAATGGGAATTTGAAAATATCTGGAAAATCCATCTAAAAAGCAATAGTATTCATTTCCCGCTAACCGTTCGAGCATTTGGTCCATAAAAGGCAACGGGAAATGATCTTTTCGAGTCGCATCATTAAGCTTACGGTAATCTATACAAACACGCCATCCGGTAACTAGTCTTGTAGGAATCAACTCATTATCTTCATTTTCAACTACTGTCATACCACCCTTCTTTTTTTGGTAAAGGGGATTTCCCCGGTAAAATACATACCACCCTTCTTAGGCACACAATGAACGGGACTCACCTACGGACTATCAGAGATAGGGTAAATCAATCCGGAATCAAAGAGTTTGATAACTTCCTTTTTGATAACCACATGAATCAGTCTGCCCTTATCATACTTCTTTTGGCTAATTATTAGACTTTTAGGCACTTTTTTAGAAAAAAACGAGGACAAATAAGCACTAGGTATAAGCTGGAAACCAAAAATAGATTAAACTTACAATCCAATGATCTTATATTACAAATTTCAGACCTTCAATCAAGCTTAATCTTAACTAAAAATGCTATTGAAAATTGGATTTGATAGCTTTGAGAATAGACTTGACACTAGACAGATTTTGATTAAAACTTAAGGGACAAATGCATTCTTAACCCAAACTCAATCCACTGCATAACAAACATGAATTTAACACCAATTAGACACTAATTAAGATCTGAGCAAATAAGCTTTGTTATGAAACCTAAAACACTACAGATTCAAACCTTTGGTAAATTAAATCTTAAACTTGAGATCTATATTTTAAAAACTAAATCAAACTGACTTTTAAGCTTAATTTGAGCTACAAAACGCAAGTCAGCAGTACTAACTCAAGTTAGTACTACTAGTAACAAACACCCCTTTAAACCTTAAAATCAACTTATAAGCTTAAACAGATCCAAATAAGCCCTAATCTACTAAAACAGATTTAGTACTATGCAAATTAAAGACTATTAAGC
Organism: Tanacetum coccineum; assembly: GCA_026074375.1. Classification (NCBI taxonomy): domain Eukaryota; kingdom Viridiplantae; phylum Streptophyta; class Magnoliopsida; order Asterales; family Asteraceae; genus Tanacetum; species Tanacetum coccineum. Next base: position 9,009 of record BQNB010120762.1, on the reverse strand, counting down.
TAAAAACTTAGGATAATAAGCACTATATGTTAAGCTACACTAATAAGCTACTTAGACTAAAAATAGGCCGTTTTTAAGAAACTTTAATCAAACTAATATTAAGCTACAACCTGAATATTTTAGGCTAATATAAGACATAATAAGCACAAATAAGCAAATTCAAAATAGATTTAAGCAGATAAGAAGTGTAATAAGCTAAAATAGAAATTTAAGCTAAAAAGTGTAATAAGACATACCTTGATCCCAAGCTCAAAATTAGGATCTAATATTTCTCACAAGAGCTTAATCATCAAGCTAGCTTATACATTAAGCTCTGAATAAGCCCATATAAGCCCTTTCATTTCTAGCTTATCTTCCTATTGGCTTATTCAATAAATTTTGGTGAATTTGAGTGACCTGCTTATTTAGTTCTATTATAAGCTAACTTAACTGAATAAGGATTAACTTATTTTATGACAAGGGCTTATTGAGCTTATTAAGTTAATTCCAAATACATTTTTAACAAATTTGCATAAAGGTAAATTCTGAATTCACAACAATTTAAGATAAATCTGCAATTTTAATAATGATTAAAACATTACAATACTTTAAAAAAGGAAATTACAAATTAAGATCAATAAGCTAAAACTTTAAGCTAAAAACGACTAAAAACTCCTCTCTTGTATGTTGAGGAGGTCTCTTTATAGTGATGAGGGGAAGGATCCATAAACCTAGAACGCTCCCCAATCTTTAATTTCGACCCTTCAATCCAATAACTCCATTCTAAGCCCTTGATTAGCCTCCACGCATCTTTACCCAATCATTGGCCTTGGGATTGCCAACTTGGCAGGCCAAAAACGTCATTGCTTGCGTCATATGTCAGGGCTTGTCAGGCCTTCTAGAATCACTTGAGGAGCGTGTGAGTGAGGTGCATTTTCCTTGGGTTAAACGAGGGAGGGAAAATTTTAAGGAAGATGTACAATGTTTGTTTTGACTGTGTGTTTGACCCTGAGCATTATAAAAAGATTGACTTGGGTCCGGGTCAATGGTTTATGGATTTGGGCTTTAATAAATTGGGCCAAGTTTAAATGAAATGGATTTTGACATTTAGTTTATAAATGGATTAAAGGTTTTTAGGCTTTAAGGTTATACATTGTTAATGGGCTGACCCGACCCATTAAATGGGTACGGGTTGGCCCATTTAAAGATGTATGCACCTTCGGCTTTGGTTTTTCATGCTCTTTCCATTCCCGTGCTCGGTTTTGTTTGTTTTGCTTCATTTTAGTCCTTTTGTGCAATATCCGTTACCTGCAAGACACGATTCACAATACAAACGAATATAATGCATTTTTCTGTATTTATTGGTCATTATTGGTCTTTTTAGCTCGTTTTATTAGGTAAAAGGTATGTGTATTTAAGCATATACTAAAATCCCCGATACTATGCTATTTCCGTATCCTTACGCAATGTCATAAGTACAAACTTAGAAAACCAACAATTTCAACCGCCTTAGACTAATTACCTTGAAAAGTAGCTACGTGTTCATCTAAGGGGATTAAAAATTACTATTTTTTAAAAGTACCCCGTTTTACCATTTTTGTAACACCCCCAAAATGGGTCGCAGCAGAATATGGGTTCGCGAGTGTTACTTCATAGATCAACAGCACGAGATATTAGAACGACCTCTATATGAGTCGTTTAAAATTGATACATTGGATTAAATAGACTTGTTTGTTACAATAGCTCGAAGCTTAAATAGTTCTTCCATGAAAAGTAAAGATTTTAAGACATAACAAATATTCCCAAAATGTAAGGCATCCAAATCTTTATAGTAATGACTCCAAAATGGTGACCACCAATGTATCCTTGTTTCTCGTACCTTATTGACCTGAGAAAAACATGCTTTAAAACGTCAACATAAAGTTGGTGAATTCACAGGTTTAGTAAATGTATAAAATCGGACCACAAGATTTCTAATGTAAGACATGTAACACATACAATATCTTAAAAGTAATTACGAAGTGTACTAAGCTCATGACATCGAAGCTCGACATATATGTATGCAATTTAATGCACAAAATGTGCCTGTGTAGATGTTTAACCCGCAACCCCGCAACATCCAAAATTGTTTCTGACAATGTATACGTTCGTCTTTTGTTTCAGCTAACGTTCGTTGTTTCAGTACAGTCGAAACTGATGAGCGCTACTCACCCGAACGGGGATGTCAATCCCAAATAGATCTATTCATAACATTCGCGCTCGCTAACTAGCAATTGACAGTTCATGATAGTGGGCAATAGTGAGTTTAGCTACTTAGGCCAACTCGTAATATGTTTAAAAGAGTACTTGCGTCCAAATGTAAAACAATGCATGTTTCTCACCCCAAAGTTGTAAAACAATATAATTGTGTAAAAGCGGGGCTATGAACTCACCGTAAGTGAATGATTGATTATCTAAATCAAATAAGTGAATCGTCTCGGCAATCCGAATGCAACCTAATTAATTTTAGGCCGTATGAGTATATTGTATTATATATAAATAAAACATCACATGTTATATAGTCACACCACCACCTAATAGTTTTTATTAATTCTTTAAAAGTTAAAACAATAATTAACTCGTACTTTGTTAAATGAAAGTGTGTGTACTTGTATCCGTAAGAAAATATTATTTTCGTTTACTAATGTACTATTTGGAAAAATATAGGATTAAATGTTTTTATTGATTACATAATGATATTTCATTATTAGTTTAGTTGTTTTATAAAACAATATATAAAAGTAAAAATAGTGCGCGTGATTTTTAAAACCTCATATCTTTATCGTTTCGACTCCGTTTTATACGTTTCTTATGTCCATGTCTTCGTATTAAAATAATTTATCAAAACATCATATTTATAAAGTTTAAACCTCTGATGAACAGTAACTTTTACTGTTCATTACAGTTTATAAAACTGTTTTTATAGAATTAATTATACGTGACTTGTTTAAATCATAACTCGTTCATTATAATTTCGTTTCTCGAGTTCCTTATATCCTTGGATTAGTATTAAGATAATTTATCAAAATATCATATTTATAAGATTTAAACCCCTGATGAACAGTAATATTTACTGTTCATAACAGTTTGTTTTTATATAATTAATTATATACAACTTGTAAAATACGTAACTTGTTCGTTATAATTCCGTTTTTCGAGTTCTTTATGTCCGTGGATTAGTATTAAGATAATTTATCAAAATATCATATTTATAAAGTTTAAACCCCTGATGAACAGTAACTTTTACTGTTCATTACAGTTTATAAAACTGTTTTTATAAAGTTAATTATATATAACTTGTAAAATTCGTAACTTGTTCGTTATAATTCCGTTTTTCGAGTTCTTTACATGCTTACGATCCTTGTGAAGAGTGCTATTTTTATAAAATATAAAATGTATGGTTTATGGTTCGAATCCCAACAGTAGGTATAAAAAGTAATTAGGGTTTTTAATTAATAAAGTTAGTTTATAATTATTTTTGTTTAAAGACCTTGCACCATAATTTCACCAAGTGTTATACCGTATATCTTACAAGTATTAAGTCCTCTAAATGTTCATGTCACTTGTTCATATGAAATCCTTAAACACTTTATATAACTTAAAAATGAATCTAGGTGGTGATTAACTTATACAACAAGTATGTACACAATAGGAAATGAAAGAATGAACATGGAATACTTTAAATGGACCTTTTAGAAGATAAGTAGGATGATGAACACAAGATGTAAACCCTAACCAAGCCTTCAAAATCAAAACCCTAATCAAGAAAACCCTAAATATGTTTTCTTGATAATTCCTTGTTAAACCCGAATCCAAGCTTGTTAACACCTTGAGTAACCTTAGATAACCTTGGAATGAACACTTGAATACTTGGAATGCCTTGGATGCAAAATTAAAATGAAACCCTAGCACACAAATAGTATGCCGTGGGTTTTGAGCTTCTTTTGGGAGAGGATGATATATTTTTCTTGTAAATGGGAAGAGTATAAGTTAGTTACCTAGGACTTTCCTTTTATAGTGTGCAAGAAACCCTAAACAAGCTAATATGAAACCATGGGATTGAAAAATGGTTTAAGGACAAGGTCAAAGACCTCTCCTCCTCCCTATGCTTAACTCACGGCTGAAAAGGGGGGGGGGGAGGTACAAGTGATGAGACAATCTTTAGAAACTTGGGTCTAAGGTACATTAGTGTAAGAATTCACATGTGAAGAATAGGAATTAGTGGATGTTTTGTATTTATTTCTTATGTAAACACTCATGTCCGGTTTTAAGGAGTTATAGGTAAACAAAATAAGTAAATTTTGGGTATTGGGTATAATCGTGGGTATTTGTTTGAGTGTAGATGGGTAAAGGTGCTTCCGGGTATGACCGAATGTAATTTATTGCGAAACGTAAGCGTTTTACGTAACCAACAAAAATAAATTATGAAAAGTTATAAATTATACTCCTAATAATCATATAACACTTTCTTGATATAAACTTTAATTTGTTTGGTGTCCGTTTACATTGAATGTTAATTTTTAGTTTACGCGATTTAACTATACGATAATAATTAAAAGCGAACGCGTAAAACTCTAAAAATAAATAATGGAATTTATTAAAGTTGTAAATAACCTGAAAATGAGAAATGTTACAATTTTTATGCATTTATTATTATCATACATTCATATCATAACTTCACGGAACAAGAAACACTAAAAGGATAAATTCATCGTCCTTGATTTTTAAACTTGCCCCAAACCAAGCTTAAAAACGAAATCATTGTTAAATACAAGTTAAAATGCTAATACTACTCATAAATGCTAATTGTGTATGTATAGCTACTAACCGCTCCCTTATTTCCTAAATCCTCTAAAGATTTTATTATTATTATTTGTGACAAATAAGTTAATGTCTTATTCTCATAAAGTAAACCCGGTTTATACCATAATTAGTTTGAAATCCTTTCCTAAAGAGATGATATGGTGAGAATAAGGTTCACATTAAGGTTCTAATTTCACATGATTTAGAGGTTATCCTTTTAGATAACCTCGGAGTTGAAATTTGACTTTATTATTATTATTATTATTGCAACATCATTAAACCTCAGTCCTTTAAACAACTGCCACATCGGTATGCGAGCCGACCATAGTCCAGGAGTCTTATTTTGACCTTGGTAATTTCCTCGACCTTTTAGAAGGCTGCAACATCGATTGTGAGCCGGCAAAATGCAGCAAACTTTTATCAATCTTGGATTATTACTATGTGCCTTATTTAGAAGACTACCACATCGGTTGTGAGTCGGCAAGAGGCAGTAAACTTTTATTAGCCCACAGTTTTTATTATTATTACCTCCACCCTTTAAACGACTACCAAATCGGTTCTGAGCCGACAAGAGGTAGTGGTCTTATTTCGGCTTCGGTTTATTACATAACTTATTATGATTAGCCAAATTTCAAGTCCTATGGCCTTTTAACTGCCTAGACAACGGTAGCAAGCCATCAGGAATCGGTAGCCTATTTTCCCACAACATTGACAAAACCTCGATGTGTACCTTACTTTCACCAGAAGGAATCTCTACGAACTGATCTAAACTAAGAATCGCAGAAACCTAAAGTAACTTTATTTAACAATTATATATAGTTTATTAAGCTGATGGGAGCAAAAAGCCACAATTAACCTCTATGAGCCTTAAAGAGATCTAACTACTCTATGTTTAGCATCCAACTTATATAAAACTCTATCATTTCTTGTTTTTCGCAAATTTAAAATCTTTAATAAAAAGATCCGCGAATGCTTAGTCTAACAAGCTTTGCATATTTAAAGTCTATAAAGGATCAAGTCAAAATTTATTCCTTATAAAGACAAAACTACGTGTCAAAACACTTATTGTATTTTTGATTTTTTTTTTAATTTTGGCATATTTTTACTATTTTTGGTGGAAAAACGGGGTTACGTGAAGACAAGGCAAATACAAGCAAGATCGAATCAAAAGATCCCCCCATACTAGAACTACACATTGTCCTCAATGTGAGACTGTCTCCCCCATACTAATTTTAAGGCATAATCCAACTACTAAGGGGTCTCTACGCAAATCTAAAGTCGTTTATTAATTATGCTAATAGATAAATGTTAATCAATAAGATCTAGGATATCGGATTCCCATATATAAGCATGTGAAGGATTGAAGATCAAGTGGACGAAGGACAAAACCACGAGCACGAGAGTCTTCAAAATCCGGGTAATCCTGGATATAAAACACAAAACACGAAACATGAGAAAGGAAGAGGCGAGCCTCCTCACATCACATTTATTCATTATTATACTACTACAAAGGATAGGCATGGGATGCCACCCGCGAAGCGCTTGTTTTTGTTAACCGAGTCACCTTGAAGTTTGGTCTGTCGGTTTGAGATAACTCGACGACACCATAAGGGAAAACTTGAGCAATGGTGAATGGTCCGTTCCAACGGGTTTTAAGCTTGAAGAGAAGAACTCCATCACCAATGTTGAAAACGCGGTTTTTAATCTTGGAGTCATGAATCTTCTTCGTTTTCTCTTTGTAGATTAAAGAATTCTCGTAAGCTTGATCCCGTAGTTTATTTATTTCATTCATTTGAACTTTCCGGCGATCACCCGCAGTCTTTAGGTCAAAATTATAATGTTTCATGGCCCAATAGGCTTTGTGTTCAAGTTCGATAGGAAGATGGCAAGCCTTTCCGTACACGAGCTTATAAGGAGTGCACCCAATAGGTGTCTTGAATGCGGTATGGAAGACCTATAGCACATCATCTAACTTATCAGACCATGAAGCACGGTTTTCACCTATGGTCGTTTCTAAAATATGTTTCAAACCACGATTTGAAACCTCCACTTGTCCACTCGTTTGTGGATGATACGCAGTAGAAAGACGTTGAGTAACTCCAAATTTAAGCATAACTTTAGCAAATTGATCATTACAAAAATGGGTGCCGCGATCACTAATTATAGCACGAGGAATTCTAAATCGGGCAAAAAGAGATTTTAAGAATTTAACAACAACTCGGGCATCATTAGTGGGGAGCGTTTTTGCTTTAACCCATTTTGACAAGTAGTCGACAACTACAAGAATGTATTTGTTCCCTCGAGAAGACGGGAACGGGCCTATAAAATCGATGCCCTACACGTCAAAGATCTCGCATACTTGAATTGCATTTTGAGGCATTTCGTATTTTTGTGAGATTTTTTCTTGACGTTGACAAACGTCACACCGTGTGACCAAGTCATGGGCATCTCGGTAAATAGTTGGTCAATAGAAACCGGAATCAATGACTTTCTTAGCGGTGTAGTTGGCACCATGATGTCCCCCGGTAGGTCCATTATGGCAAGCCGTGAGGATATCAACGGCTTCTTGTCTAATCATCTAATCCGTACAAATCCTAAACAAGTAGGGGTTGTCCCAAAAATAATGCTTAACATCCTTAAAGAATTTTTTCTTTTGTTGGGGCGACATCCCTTTAACAATAAAATTCCCCGCATGGTAATTTGCAATGTCGGAAAACCATAGGGTACTAGAATCACCACGAAAATATATCATTCCAAGGGTCTCGAGAGGAAATGTTTCATTAATTTCCTTTTTTCTCGAGATCACCTTGATGAGGGTTCTCTAATCTTGATAAATGATCGGCTGCGAGATTCTCTGCTCCTTTTTTATCACGAATAATGACATCGAATTCTTGGAGCAGGAGAATCCACCGGAGAAATCTTGGCTTAGCAAGAAGATACCTAAGAGCCGAGTGGTCCGTATACACTATGGTCTTTGATAAAACTAAGTAAGGCCGAAATTTTTTGAAAGCATATACTACAACTAATAATTCTTTTTCCGTAGTAGTGTAATGTGCTTGAGCATCCGTCATGGTCTTACTAACATAGTGTATAGGCTGAAAATGTTTCGTCTTTCGTTGCCCCAAGACTGTACCTACCGCATAATCACTAGCGTCACACATAATTTCAAATGGTAGGTCCCAATCGGGGGCAACTAAAATCGGGGATTCGGTTAACTTCTTCTTAAGTATATTAAATTCTTCAATACATTCTTTTGAGAAAATAAATGGGGTATCTTTTTCAAGAAGATGGGTTATCAGTCGGGCGATCTTAGAATAATCTTGCATAAATCGACGATAGAACCCGGCGTGACCTAAAAAACTTTGAACACCTTTTTGTCGGAAGTCGGATGAGGGATTTTAGCTATAACATCAACTTTAGCTTTGTCGACCTCTATCCCAGACTTTAAAATCTTATGGCCTAGAACAATGCCTTCTTTTACCATAAAATGCCATTTCTGTTGGGAATTTAGATTTGATGATTACAAAACTACAAATGCTTAAATGAAGATTAATGAGGGACTAAATCTACAAAAGATGGAAGATTGTAGAAGATATTGTCAATGATATTGAAGATCAAGATTGATATTCAAATGATTTAGTTTCCTTATAGTATTAAAATACTTATAGAAAGTATTTTATATATTAATGTGTATATGTTTATTAGAGAAAGTATTAATAGTATTGATGTAGAATAATTAGGAAAGTATTTAATAGGAATTCTAACCTACTTGGACTCCTTAATCTATAAAAGGAGGCCGTAAGGTTTAGAAAAAAACCATTCCTACGCATCATCTTCTACATCAATCTCTACACATAGATAGTTCATAGCTTCAAGGTTGTAAACCCTGTTACTATTCAAGAGTAACCGTATTAATATATTGAGGCTCAACGTTTGATTATTGTTACTGTTCTTCTTAGTAATACAAGCTAGATTCCGCATAGCTTGTGTTATTCATACTCTTAGTTTCTCTCATAGTTGATTTGTATTTATACAAGTTAGCTATCACCCTTATCAAGAAGTTAAAGATCTATTCAGAAGTTGGAACTACAGTTCTCATCCTTTACATTTCTTACACACGAATACAACAAACAAAGGCTTTGCACTATATGGAACCTTTGCCAAAATCAACACGACTACCCGCCATCA
>BQNB010120761.1:0-20578 GCA_026074375.1 Tanacetum coccineum | reverse complement strand
CTCACTAGCTTGTTTTATACAAGCTAGAGCTTGTAGATTCATTGATTCACCCTGTTTTGAGCAAGGGTTTTTGTAAGTCTCTATCTTTTTCTTCTTATTCTTAGTTTCTGCAGAACTGTTTTAGTGCTTATTTTGCTTATTTGCTTTTTGTATTACTTTCTTACTTAGTACTGTTAGTTTATTTGTTAAAACTGCTAGTTATAAGTTAACACTGCTAGGCCATTTCAGCTTATTTAAGTGCTTATTCTTGATTGAAAGTTGCTTATAAGTGTTTTAATTTATTACTTGATAATCTGTTTTTAATTAATATAAAAAGAAAAAATGATTCTTGAAAACTTTCAAGAGTATTTTCAACTCGCAGTACTAACTCCAAGTTAGTACTGCTAGTTCACTTTTGGAACAGCACTAACTTAAAGCTACCAGTACTAACTCTAAGTTAGTACTGCTAGTTCATTTTCTTGGATTTCAAAGGTAGCAGTACTAACTCAGCACTAGCAGTACTAACTTAAAGTTAGTACTGTCAGTTAAAATTGTTAGTACTGGTGGGTTATACAAGCTAGAGCTTGTAGATTCTTTGTTTGACCCTGTTTTGAGCAAGGGTGTTGTAAGTTTCTCTCTTTTTCCTACATTTCTTATTTACTGCAGAAGTGCTTATTGTGCTTATTTATTACTTATATTTACTTATGAATGCTTTATTATGCTGTTTAGTGCTTATATTGTTTAGTTGTTAGTTTAAAAGTAGTTTGTATCACTTTCTTAGTTAGTACTGTTAGTTCATTTGAGAAAACTGTTAGACATAAGTTAATACTGTTAGAATGATTTGGCTTATTTAAGTGTTTATTCTTGATTAAAGTCTGCTCTTAAGTGTTTTAACTTGTTATTTGATAATCTGTTTTTAATCAGTTTGAAATAAAAATGATTTTTGGAAATGTTAAGGGCTGTTTTGACAAGCAGTACTAACTCTAAGTTAGTACCGTTAGTTAAAACTGTTAGTACTGGTGGTTCATTTTAGCTTATCAGCTTATTATTTCTGCTTGCAAATTTCAGATTTCCTTAGCTTTTTAGAGTAGATTAATCCATTTTCCTTTACTGTCTTTAGGAGTAAGCTTATTTAAGCTTATTTTCCTTTTCAAAGTATTTTCAAAAGTTTATCAGTTTGTAACTTTTTAGTTTATTCTCCATTCTAGTTTAATCTAGTTGCTTATTCTTATGCCTGAGTGCTAATTAGTGTTAGTTAAATATCTGTTTTAGCTTATTTGCTTATTTCTTGTTTCATTGTGTTTTATTAAAGCTAGCAGTACTAACTTATAACTAGCAGTACTAACTTATAAATAGCAGTACTAACTTATAACTAGCAGTATTAACTCTAAGTTAGTACTGTTAGTTAATACTGGTAGTACTGTTGTTAGTACTGCTGAGTTTCTCCTGCTTTGCTTAGTATAATTGCTTTTTGATTTTGCTTATTTAGAGTTAGTTTAGCTTATTTGGTTTATCTTAAGCTTGTTTGAGTTTATTTGTGTCTTAGTGTAAAAGTTTTAAGTGTTTTTACCATTTCTAGCTTTTATTTTTGTTCCAGCTTATTTTCTTTGCTTATTTTTATGTGCATTTGCTTATTAGTATTAGCATCAAATCATTCCTTGTCATATTCAAACATCAATCATCAATCGTCTTTCGATTTTCCATTTCTAGCCTCGTTGGGACATAACGACCCGGGAACACTCTATACTGCTTCCGGTTTTCATTGGTCTCGCGTGATTCTGATCCCTATTTGTTGTGTATTTATATTTGTTTATATTGATACATATTAAGGAGTGAGTTTGCGCGAGTCAAATTTTGGCGCCGTTGCCGGGGAGGTTGAAAAAGAATATCGTTACGTTTGACAATTTGTGTTTAAATCTGTGAATATTTTCTTCTACAAAAATATAAAAAGTACAAAAATATTTTTCAGTTTCTTTTATTAGTATAATTATCATCTAAAAACAAAAGAAAAACCAAAAATATAAAAACATTTTCCATAAAAAGAAATAAAATTCACAAATTGGTAAAAATACCAAAATATAATATTCTCAATTGAGGTATTATCATAATAACTTCCGGTGAACTTGTTGGTTCCCAAATCGAACAAAAGATTTAAAAACTTGCCATTTGTGTCTCTTACGACATACGGCTCACCTTGAAAAGTTAAACAAACTACAAAGTGGGTATAAGGAGGGTTGTTCCTAGGAACTACGACCCGAAAGGAGAAATAAGCTTCGCGCTATTCCTACTCCTCCGCTCACCTGTGCGTTTATCTTTTTGAGAGCTACCGTGAAGTAAGTAGATTATTTGGTTGAAGTTGTCTTATCTCATTGTCCGGTAAAATACATTGTGAATAAATCATTGAAAAACCAAAAAAAAAATTAGTGTAAATTTTCTTTTTATATTTCTATTTTGTGCATGCGCACTCGTTCTCAAGCCCGTAAACGTCGACAACAGCAAGTCCAAGACATTTCAAGAAAATAAATAAAGTAGATTTGTGAAAATTTACTAAACGTAGCAATTTATAAAAATCTTGCATGAACCTATTCATTTGTTATAAAGACGTTATCCCAATATAACAAAAAAGTAACCAATTTCCCTTAATTGAAATCAAACATGTTGTAAAATCAACACATCCCTTAACAGTTATCATAGAAACAAAATGAAAATAATAAATAAAGTATTTATTTAACCAATACCACATTTAGATCTGGTTTAATATATAAATTTATATATGAAATCCTTTAATTTGTATTATCCATTTATATAAACCAAACGCACAGGGGTGCGGTTTCAGTCGAACCAAACCCACCCTTATCAAGAAGCTGCCAATCCAAACACCCTTATCAAGAAGCTGCCAAACCAAACACCCTTATTGCTGTTAACAGCCCATTTGGACGAGTAATGGAGGGTGTGGTGTGGTGGAGCTTGTGAGGGGGGGTGTGTTTGGATGGGCTGTTAACAGCAATAAGGGTGTTTGGTTTGGCAGCTTCTTGATAAGGGTGTTTGGATTGGCAGCTTCTTGATAAGGGGGTTGGGTTTTGTTCCGACTGAAACCCGCACAGGGGTGCGTTTTCGTTATAAAAATGGATAATACAAAATTAAAGGATTTCATATATAAAATTTATATATTAAACAGATCCTAAATTGGTGATTGGTTTAAATAAATACTTTATTTATTATTTTCGTGTTGTTTCTATAATAAAGGTTAAGGGATGTGTTTGAGTTTACAACATGGTTTGATTTAATTAAGGGAAAATGGTTAACTTTTGTTAATATGGAAAACGTTAAACAAATGAATAGGTCATGCCAAGATTTTTATAAATTGCTACGTTTAGTAAATTTTTACAAATCTACTTTATTTATTTTCTTGAGATATCTTAAAAATTATTAAATCGTGAAGACCCGATAATCAAACGTAAGCTATAATTTTAGAGATTTCATTTATCTAATCCACCACTGTAATCGTGCGATTATTGTTATAAAGAACTTCCTGATAAACCATTTGGGGATATTCGGGCACGTGTCGAATTATTTAGTTTCTTTAATTTTTATCATTTTTCTTATAAGATACTTGGAAAGTATTATATAATTAAACCATTCTAGTTTATTTGTCATCTTTTAGGGAACACACATGTTGTGTATCATATACGCTTCGAGCTATTCTTTTGGGTGGGCATCTTAATATATAATTTACGATATGAATTATATATTTGGTCATTTATCATTATGTAGAATATATACTAAATCTTATTACACACTTTCGTTACTTTTTGATGTATTTATTTAACCACCACCAACCATTACAACATCGAAATCTAAATAATTTTTATCAACTTGTCGCGTGAAGTATCATTACCTCGGGTAAAACCCATACGCATTATCTAGGCTAGTGGGACTCTTAGCCGTTAGGATTAGTTTGCATTCACATCGAGCCGTTCCGGTCTTTCGGTTCGTGTTGTGCATATTAAATGCCCATTCCCGTCAATCGTTCTTCATCATCGATGTGAGTTTATAGCCAAAATTTGACTACGCGCGAACTCACACCTTTTTATATGGATAAATATAAACAAATATAAATACAACACAAAAAGGATCAGAATCACGCGAGACCAAGAAAAACGAGACATTATAGATGTTCCCTGGTCGATATTCCCCCAAACGAGGCTAAAATGGGAGAATTCGAAAGACGATTGATGATTTTGGTGTTTTGAAATATGACAAGGAATGATTTGATGCTAATACTAATAAGCAAATGCACATGAAAATAAGCAAAGAAAATAAGCTGGAACAAAAATAAAAGCTAGAAATAGTAAAAACACTTAAAACTTTTACACTAAGAGATAAAGAACTCAAATAAGCTGAAGACAAATCAAATAAGCTAAACTAAATCTAAATAAGCAAAATAAAAAAAAACAATTATACTAAGCAAAGCAGGAAAAACTCAGCAGTACTAACAACAGTACACTAACCAGCATTAACTAACATTGATTACCTGAAGTTAGTACCGAGGTAGCTTAAGTTAGTACTGTAATTAGATGAACAAGAAAAAAGTTAATAAATGTAAAACAGGTATTTTACACTATCCCTAGTTAGCACTCAGCATAAGAGAAAGCAACTAGATTAAACAAAGAAACATAGAATAGCAAATAACTAAAAAGCTAACAAACTGATACACAATTGAAAAATACTTTTAAAGGGAAAAACTTACCCCTAAATACAGTAAAGAAAATGGTTTAATCACTCTAAAAAGCTAAGGAAATCTTAAATAAAGCAAAATAAAAAGCAGAAAAGCTAAAATGAACCACCAGTACTAACAGTGTCAAAGCAACAGTTGTAACTGGATTTAGTACTGCTAGGTTTAGTTAGGACTGCTAGCTTTAAAAATGAAAAATTTTAACTAGCATACTAACAAAGGGTATAGTACTAGCTGTTTTCTAAACACTTCTTACAAATCATTTTTCTTTTTAACTGATTAAAAACAGATTATCAAACAACAAAATAAGACATTTATAAGCAGACTTCAATCAAGAATGACACGAAAACATTATGATAAAAGCATTCATAAGCCAAATATAGTTAATAAAATAAGCACAATTCACTTCTGCAGTAAATAAGGAAAACTAAGAAAAAGGAGAAACTTTACAACAACCTTCACAAAACAGGTTAAACAAAGAGTCTACAAGCTCTAGCATTGTGAAAACGAAGCAATTGAGAAGTTCATAAGGCCCTCCAGAATGCTTATCATCCAAAAGTAAGCTTTGTGTATTTGAGAGTGATTTTTGTAATTTTCTCTTAACTACTTAACTTTTTAGTTTTACTTAATTGAAGCAGCTTATAAATAAGCTGTACTGATAGCTTTTTGAACACAAAACAACACAATTAAGAAACTTAGCACTTGGTATTGTAAATTGATTTAAGACCTCAAACTTGTATTAAAACTTGAAAGTGTTACAAAGCTGAAAGTAAAAGCTGTAAATAACTTTAAAGGCTGAAATAAGCTAAGTGATATTGAAAATTAAGCTAAGAATATAAAACTAACTATTATTAAGATAACTGAAAAAACTAGATCCCGCCAAAGGCTCACAATAAGCTCTCATTTATATCTGAATCTTGGAACTGCAGCTTGTGCTTCTTTGTAGAGATAAAAACAAAGGTGCTTGTAGTGTGAGGGATTCTAAACAAATCCCCGCCTTTTTATTTCATAGTGCTTTTTTCTTTGGAGGCAATCTCAGCATCGGAAATGCTTTAGGGAATGGATGAGGAATGCCAACATAGCATTTATACAACTGGGGGGGAAATATAGGGTTGATGAAATGATTTGGCTAGGGTGTTCGATTGTATTTGTAGTGGAAAATTATGGGCGACATACAAGTTGTAACTGGGTTTGTCAAGGCGGGAAAGAAGGCTTTTAGGGAAGTAGACAGTTTTGTCCCCTCAAGTTATGTAACTTGAATGCAATCTCTATCCGGTGTGTAATTTTGACCCTTGTCTTTTTATCTTTTGTAATACAATTACTCTCGTTTTGGCAGTTTTAGCCCCTCAAGTTATACTTTCTTCATTTGGCTTGACTTTTGACTTTGCCCTTTCCACCCTGTGCTTGGATTTGTTTGTTTTTGGCTTTCTTTTTGCTCCTTTTCTTGAATATCCGTTTCCTACACAATATAAATGCAAAACATACAAATACAATGTATTTTTGGTACTATATTAGTCTTTTAATTCTTTACTAATTGGAAAAATGGTATTGTAGATTAAGCACTACTAAGGTATTGCCGTGTCCTCACGCAATGTTATGAAGTAAACACTCAAGAAACAAAGAATCTTAATCCCCCTCGACTAAATAACCTTGAAAAGTAGCAAAGTGTTCGTCAAGGGGAACTAAAGAATCAATAGTTTCGACAAGTCCCGCTTTCACCATTTCTTTATATGTACACTAACTATCCCTAATATTTTTGGATTTTCCTTTTTCTTTTCTTGACTGCCTGTTCACTTCCTTATTTATAAAAACATTGTGAATCATGAATAGAAGCGTCCATAAATAATCTACGTACGTCCTGAAGATAAATTCATCGTGTCCCGGATTCTTCGCCTACCCCAAACGCAAGCAGATTAAACTAGATTATGTGTCAATATAAGTCCAAATGTTAAAGCACTCATACTTATGACTTGAACTTTTAACTTCCAACATGATATATGATTTAAATGTGCGTACTCATATCAATCAACCATAGATCAACTTATTTCCATAGTACGAATTCAAGATGAATCATAGACTCAAGCAACAACTTATAGGACCCTGTAACTTGATTTTAAAGAACGAATTATTAACTGTATAACTTTATGCAACATCTTTATCATCATAATCATAAAGATCATATAGCTAGAATGCGTTGCTTAGTTGACACACTAACCTAGGCCTCGCTCCCTAGTAGGATATCACAACCAACGACCGGTGTTCTTAGTTTGAAAACCCACCCCGTTGCTAGCGTAGTGGGAAATCACATCAACACCTTCTTCCTAATATGGCTAAGGATAGGTGTCTTAGTTTGAACCCTCACCTAGACCTCGCTTCCTGGTGAGATATCACAACACACCAAATCCCTAGAAGTAAAGATGTCTTAGTTTGAACCCCCACCTCGTGGTTAGCGGAGTGGGATATCACGACACATCTTTTACTTGCTCCATATACTCAAATGCATGCTTCATTGGCGTAATTTCAATATTCATGCATTTTTGCATTCATATTTCATTCATGCTTCTTTGGCATTTTAACTTTCAAATTACTAAGAACAGAAAAACCTCGCTTTAAAGAATCAAGTTACAAATTTGAAGCTTTTTCTAAAAACATCGATTGACTTAGTTGAATTGAAATGAGCACGTATGATTAGGTGGATTAAAAGCTAATGGGAGAAAAAGCCACAAGTTACTCATATAAGTTTTAGAAGAATCTTGCTTAGCACATAAACTTATATTTAACTCTATCACTTCTTGTTCTTCACTTCGTGAAAGCTTAGCCTACAATTGAGGAACTAGCTAGGGCTCAACACGCCCGATCGAGTCAAAAATTATTCTCATTCTACCCATTAGGAAAGTCGAAACTGTGACAAAACACTTATTTTATTTTTGAATTTTTTAATTTTTTTTTTTTGGTATTTTTGCAAAAATTTGGCGGTAAAAACGGGATTACGTGACAACACGGTTGCAGGCAATAATCAAATCGAAGACCCCCCCATACTAGAACTAAACATCGTCCTCGATGTTTTAAAAGGGGTACCTACGTAAATCTAAGGCCGTTTATGAAGTGTGCCAAAAGATAAAACGTTAGTCGATTAGATTTGGATACTGGATTCCCAAAATGAAGCTGAGGATGTGAAACTCTTGATAAAAATACAAGCACGGGAGTCTTCACAATCCGGGCAATCCTGGACAATTAACAACATAAACACGAAACACGAGTAATGGAAGAGGTAAACCTCCACACAACAAGAAAACACTTATTTCTACACAATACTACGATAAGCATGGGGTGCCTCCCACGAAGCGCTTGTTTAAGGTCGCTATGCTTGACCCGTCATTTGCGTTATTGGACATTGGGGAAGGTCTGGAGATCTGGGACTACCAATTGTGGTACGTCCTCTCCAAAGTAGTGCTTCAAACGATGACCATTCACTTTGAAATTTGGCCCGGAGTTTTGAGATAACTTGATGGTGCCGTATGGGAAAACTTGTGTGATAGTGAATGGTCCTGACCAGTGGGTTTTAAGCTTTCCTGAGAAAATCTTTAATCTAGAGTTAAAGAGGAGGACTCGATCACCGACGTTAAAAACGCGGTTCTTGATTTTAGAGTCGTGAATCCTCTTTGTCTTTTCTTTATAGATCAAAGAGTTCTCATAAGCTTCATCACGGAGCTCATTAAGTTCATTCAGTTGAACTTTCCTATGGTCACCAGCGATTTTCAGGTCAAAGTTTGTATGTTTTAAGGCCTAGTAGGCCTTGTGTTCTAGCTCAATTGGCAGATGGCAGGCTTTTCCGTAAACCAGCTTATATGGAGTACACCCAATGGGTGTTTTGTAAGCGGTGCGGAAAGCCCATAAAGCATCATCGAGCTTATCTGACCAAGAGGTACGGTTCTCTCCTATTGATCTCTCAAGAATTCTTTTCAAGCCCCGATTGGAAACCTCGACTTGTCCACTTGTTTGTGGATGGTATGCGGTGGAGAGTCTATGGGTAACTCCATATTTAAGCATCACCTTTGCAAATTGATCATTACAAAAATGAGTGCCTCGGTCACTGATAATTTCCCGTGGAGTTCCGAATCGGGCAAAAAGAGCTTTCAAAAATTTCACTATAACCCTAGCATCATTGGTGGGGAGAGCTTTCGCTTCAACCCATTTTGAAAGGTAATCACTGCTACTAGGATGTATGTTGTATCTTAGGATGATGGAATGGCCCCATAAAGGTCAAGCCCCAACTCAAAGATTCACAAACATGGATGGAAATCAGTGGCATCTCATCTCTTGTGAAATTTTTATCCTTGACGCTCGGCAAAGAGTTGCAGTTTCATTAACCAACTCCATGGCATCTTTGTAGATTGTGGCAAAAGAATCCGGAATCGAAGACTTTCCTTGCTAGTGTAGTTTAGCACCGTGATTCCACCGTGGGTCCACTGAGGCAAGCCATGAAGAATGTCATGGGCTTCCATGCCAAAAAACACAACGTCGAAATGTAACTTGATCCGCACAGATTTTAAACAAAATGGGTCTTCCCAGAATAATGGCTTCACGTCCCTTTGAAGAATTTTCTTTCTGCTGGGTTGACATCCCTTTGATCCGAAATTTTCCCCGCATGGTATTTGCGATGTCAGCCAACCATGGTACTAGCATCAAGAACATAATCAAACTAAGAGTTTCACAAGAGAAACTTTTCATTTAATTCCTTTGGATCGAGTTCTTCCAGTGAGGATTCTCTAATCGTGATAGAATCATCTATCCGCTAGGTTTCTCAGCTCCTTTCGTGTCAAACTACATTCAAAGTCGAACCTCTGAAGGAGCAGAACCCATCGAGCAATCTCGCCTTAGAATCTTTCTTAGCAAAGAGATACCTTGAGGGCGGAATGAATCCCTATACACAGTTCATTTTTCAAGACAATTTAAGATCGTAATTTTTCGAATGCGTAAAACAACGTCAACCATTCTTTCTCTGTCGTGTGTAACGTGATTCCGCTCAAATTCATTGTTTTAACTTGCATAGTGTATAGGCCTGAAATGGTTTCTCATGACTGTTGCCCCAAGACTGCACCTAAGGCGAAATCGCTGCATCGCACATAAGTGTTCTAAAAGGGTTCCAATCCGTCTGGAGAAATAAGATTGGATCCTCGTTAGAATCTTTTGAGAGTGTTAAATGCTTCAATACACTCTTTGTAGAGAATAAAACGAGTTCCTCTTTTTTCAAGTAAATGGGTCCTGGGACGGGCTATTTTTGAGAAAATTCTCGGATGAATCTTCTATAAAACCCGGCATGCCCCAAGAAAACACGGACACCTTTTACATAGTCGGAGTGAGGGAGCTTGGCTTTAACGTCAATCTTAGCTCGATCACCTCAAATCCCGACATTGAGATTTTATGTCCAAGACAATGCCTTCCTTAACCATGAAAAGGCACTTTCTCCCAGTTTAAGAGCTAAATTGTTGGTCTTCACACCGCTTAAGCTATCTTTTCCAAATGGTTAGGCATTAGCAGAAAGAACTTCCAAAAACAGAAAAGTCATCCAAAACACTTCCATCAATTTTTCGAACATGTCGTAGAAGATTTGCCATCATACATCTCTGGAATGAGCCTAGGTGCATTGCAGAGCCGCCGCTCGCCACTCCATTCCCATCACCTGCACAAAGGGCATGCGGCGGTAGGCAAATGTTCTGTATGGGCAAGTAAATGTTGTCTTTTCCTGATCATTTGGGTCGATGGGTATTTGAAAATAACCCGAGAAACCATCGAGAAAACAATAGTATTTGTTTCCCGCAAGCCTCTCGAGCATTTGGTCCCATGAATGTTATGGCAAGTGGTCTTTATCGGGTGGCATCATTCATTTTCGGATAGTACAATGCATACCCGCCATCCCGTAACTAATCGAGTTGGGATCAACTCATTTTGCTCATTCTCAACTACGGTAAAACCACCTTTCTTTGGTACACAGTGTACCGGGCTTACCCAGGGACTATCCGAGATAGGGTAATTAATCCAGCGTCAAGAAGTTTTTCAACTTCTTTTGTTTATGAACACCGTGTATTTTTTTGGTTTACCGTCTACTGATGTTGGACCCGCTGGTGTGTAGTCACTCTTCCATTAAAATTTTGTGAGTACAACTTTCCGGTTAAATACCCTGAAATCGGAGAGTTTTCCAAACGATGCTCGCTTGTGGGACTGCAACACCTTTTATTAGAGCGCTTTCCTCCCATACACTCAAATCTTTAGCAATGATGACTGTAACTTGTGTTACTCTCCAAAAATTCATATTCGAGTGGAGAGGTAAGTCCTTGAGCTCGACCACGAAAGTTCATCAATGATGTTTTTCTTCAGTTTTGGCTTCACAAAACTTACGTACTATTCTAACCCCAGGAAAATAATTTGGCATGGTTTGTGGAAGTGGTGACAAGGGCTCACTGTTTAGGATACCGCTTCGAGAAGGAAGAATATCTTCTTCGCGATCAACATTCGCATCATCAATCCTGACTTATATGAAGTATCAAAAAGTTTCAGCTTCGATTTCCTTCAAGAAAGAAAACACTACCTCGAAATAGGAGTGAGGGTAGGAGAACTGGTATCAACAATTGGTTCAAATGAAGGAGAGGAATTTCCATTTTCTAATACTTCCGAGAAACCTAAAATCTCTTGAGAATATTCCTCACAAGTTATATCAATAAAGTCGACCTTGTTAACTTGATCATGGCATTGTAGGAGAATTTTTTCGTATCTCCTACTTTGAACACATCACGGATTGTCATCATGTCTTAAGTCATCTTTTCACCGAGTACAACAATCAAGGCTCTTGCGTTTCTTAAAAATGGTCTTCCTAAAATCACGGACTCTAGGGTCCGCATCATAGTCAACTACCACAAAATCACTGAAAATAGAAGGTTCCAACCTTCCACAAAAACATCTTCGGCTATGCCGGTGGGAGTGGAGATCGATCGGTCGGCTAACTCAAGTATATCCCTAGTTTTGGTCAGTGGTTTGGAGGATTAAGCTTTTTTCAAAAACGAGAGTTGCATTAGATTGATGCTTGCACCGAGATCGGCCAGGCCAAAGCCCCTTGCATTCATCCAACTCTTGGAAATCACACCGGGTATCGAGAAATCTACCCGGTCTACCTAATTTTTCGGGAAATGTCTTTAGGATGACTTGCCGAGCAATTTTCAGTTAACCGGGTTTTGGGTTTAATCGAAAGATCTTATGCTTTGTTTTCAAAAGCTTTCTGAACATCGGTGCAAACTTAGGCATGTGCAGGAGAGCATCCGCGAAGCTCAGCTCGAAGTGGAGATTCCGAAAAATTTCCATGAATTTCAAAGCTAGAAATGGGGGGGGGGGGGGGGGGTCATCTTTTCGTGATTTTCTCCATGTTTACCCTAGATGGATATGGTAAAGTCGTTTTGTCTCTATGCATACAACTGGTTCTTATACTTGGACTATCGTATGTTGGCGACGTCTTTGGAGATTCCGTTAGGAGAGCACCAGTGTCATTTGTGTTCCTCGTTTTCAATCTCCACCACCGGAGGTGGAATTTGAGGGCCATCATATGAAACACCGCTTCTGGTGGTGACTGCTTTTAATTCACCCTTCGGGTTAGCAACGGTATTGCTAGGAAGAGAACCCGAATTTGAAGTAGAAGCTTGGTTGGAATTTACTATTTTGGTGAGCAAGATCGGTTATGTTTGGGACATTTGGTTTTTGGCATGTTTTTTTGCATAACCGCATCATTAAATCCTTGACAAGCGTCTCAAAAAGCAGTTTTTTTGAGCACACCCAAGCATTGATAGCAGGAGCTTGGTAAGCTGGGTGTTGATTACCATGGTTGATACATTGGGGCATGTTGTTGAACTGGGGTCGTTGGATTTGACCCTGGTTGTAGCCATTCCCACGGTTTTGGTTTTGGTTCCAACGATATTCTGATTGATATGGCTTGGCTGTTATGTTGCTGGGAGGAAAACCGGTGGTCTGATTTGTTTTTCCCATCTGTGGCGGACGGTAACCGAATCCTTAGTTAAAATTGCTGCGGCTGCTTGCGAGACAATCCTTGGATGTTATCTCGGTAGATTGTTGCTATCGTAGCCGACATTACGATATGATAGTGGGCACACCGCAGGTAACACAACTTTGCTCAACCGCTTTTACGGGAGCGGGAGCTGGAACTGGAGATGTTTGCTTGTCGAGAAGTAGAGCTCTAACCATATCTTTCAATTCAGCAACATCGGGAGATACTCCGGAGGTGGAAGCGCTCGTACTCACTTTAGCAACAATGGCTTTGCTTCGGGAGTGACGAACTTTGGACTTGCTCTCGATGATGCTTGAGCAATCACGGTGCCTTTTGTCCAAAAAGTTCCACCTGCCGCCGGAGTTCAAAGAGTCTTGATCATTAACAGTTTAAGGCATTGTAATAATGTATCAGAGTTGTGAAGTTCCGAAGAATCCATGTGTGGACAATGGTATTCGGAGAAGATCTTTGAATCGATCCCAAGCCTCACTAAACGACTCATCAAATCTTTGTTTGAAATTGGTAATCTCGTTCCGAAGATTTGTCGTTTTAAGAAGGAGGGAAAAAAACTGATTTGATAAATTTAGCAACGCGTCATCCCATTTCCTTAATTGATCGAGGGGGTTTCTTTCCTCAACCATCACCGGCTTCCCCCTCGAGAGAGAAGGAAAAGCATCAACTTAATTGATTGTGGTCATGGACATTAGGATATCTCAAAGTAGAGTGATTTTTATTTAAGTAACGATGTGGGCATGTGGGTCTCCTTTGTCATGTCCGAAGAACTGCTTTGTTCGGACAAAGAGTTAGTACCCCATGCTTGATCTCAAAATTTAGCTGCTCGATTCAGTAACAACAGTTGCGTCCTCGTATCCCTCGTGGGAGCCTGAGCAATTTGCCATAGTCGATCTTATCAGCCATCGTGTTTCATTGGAGGTTCAACAAGATTCGGGAAGAACTTGTTGTTGTCGACGTTTACGAGCTTGAGAACGAGTGCGCATGCACAAAATAAAAATATAAAAATAAAATTTACACTAAATTTTTTTTTTGGGTTTTTTCAATGATTTATTCACAATATTTTACCGGACAATTAGATAAGACAACTTCTACCAAATAATCTACTTACTTCCACGAGTAACTCTCAAAAAAGATAACGCACAGGAGAGCGGGCGGATTAGGAATAGCGCGAAGCTAATTTCTCCTTTCGGGTCGTAGTTCCTAGGAACAACCCTCTTAAACCCACTTTATTATCTTGTTTTAAACAAATCGAGGTGAGTCCGTACGTTTGTAAGAGACACAAATGCAGTTTTTTAAATCTTATGCGTTAGAGTTATGAACCAACAGTTCACCGAAAGTTATTATGATAATACCTCAATTGCGAAATTATATTTGTATTTATACGCAATTTATGAATTTAATTCTTTTATGGAAAAATGTTTTTATATTTTGGGTCTCTTTGTTTTGAATTTTAGATGATTAATTATATCCTAATAAAAAATTGAAAAATATTTTTGTACTTATTATATTTTTTTGGAGAGAAAATAGTCACAAGTTTTAAACACAAATTGTCAAATGTAACGATATTCTTTTTCAACCTCCCCGGCAGCGGCGCCAAAATTTGACTACGCGCGAACTCACACCTTTTTATATGGATAAATATAAACAAATATAAATACAACACAAAAAGGATCAGAATCACGCGAGACCAAGAAAACCGGAGACAGTATAGAGTGTTCCCGGGTCGTTATGTCCCAACGAGGCTAGAAATGGAGAATCGAAAGACGATTGATGATTGGTGTTTGAATATGACAAGGAATGATTTGATGCTAATACTAATAAGCAAATGCACATGAAAATAACAAAGGAAAATAATCTAACAAAATAAAATCTAGAAATGTAAAAAACACTTAAGAACCTATTTACACTAAGAGATAAAGAACTCAAATAAGCTGAAGACAAATCAAATAAGCTAAACTAAATCTAAATAAGCAAAATAAAAAAAAACAATTATACTAAGCAAAGCAGGAAAAACTCAGCAGTACTAACAACAGTACTACCAGCATTAACTAACAGTGTTAACTTGAAGTTAGTACTGGTAGCTTAAGGTTAGTACTGGTAGTTTAATGAAGCAAGAAATAAGTTAATAAATTAAAACAGGTATTTAACTATCCCTAATTAGCACTCAGGCATAAGAATAAGCAACTAGATTAAACTAGAATAGCAAATAAGCTAAAAAGCTACAAACTGATACACTATTGAAAATACTTTGAAAAGGGAAATAAGCTTACCCCTAAAGACAGTAAAGGAAAATGGTTTAATCTACTCTAAAAAGCTAAGGAAATCTTAAATAAGCAGAAATAATAAGCTGATAAGCTAAAATGAACCACCAGTACTAACAGTCTAACTAACAGTTCTAACTTGGAGTTAGTACTGCTAGGTTTAAGTTAGTACTGCTAGCTTTAAAAATGTAAAAAATTTAACTAGCAGTACTAACTAAGGGTTAGTACTGCTGGTTCTAAACACTTCTTAAAAATCATTTTCTTTTTAAACTGATTAAAAACAGATTATCAAACAACAAAATAAGACATTTATAAGCAGACTTCAATCAAGAATGAGCACTTAAACATTATGATAAAGCATTCATAAGCAAATATAGGTAATAAATAAGCACAATAAGCACTTTCAGCAGTAATATGTGAAAACTAAGAAAAGAGAAACTTACAACACCCTTGCTCAAAACAGGGTTAAACAAAGAGTCTACAAGCTCTAGCTTGTGTAAAACAAGCTAGTGAAGCGGACACCTAAGGGCGTGTTTGGTTTAGCGAATCAACGAGGAAACGACGAGGGTTTGTTTGGTTTATATATCAAAACGACAAGTAAAAGTAACTTAAGGTTTAATAAATATTAAAACTGGATAAATATTATTTTGGTGGTTTTTAATCGGTTAAATAAATATAATCATTAATAATTGGTTTAATTTAAATAAAATGGTGTATATATATATATTAATTGGCATTTGAAATATTGAAACGCGATTGATTTCAATATATATTCATTAACTGAAAACGTTTGGTTTTGCGAAAATGGAAAACGATTTACAAACGGAAAAGTCATGACGAAAATTTATATAATTTTCTATATTCACGATTTACTAAAACTTTATTAATTTAGAGAAACGATAAAAGAAATTAAGATATGTTTTAAGATATATTAAATGGTATTATACAATAACCTGGACAACGAGCGAAAACTATACTTTTACAATAAGGCGAAGTGTTTTAGACACGACCTGTTAACGAAATGAAACATAATTTATAAAATATTAAATTATATTTTATAATGGTTATAAACGGTTACCAACTTCGGTTGTTTAAGTTATAATAGTAAGATACGTGTCAACTTTTATTCAAAGTCTTTTGTTAATTAAATTGGAGTCAAACTAATTGGTTTAATTAACAACTCGCATTTATTATATAAGACCTGCAAGGTATTATATACTTTTCATAAATCTTTGGATTGATCGTTTTTGTGATATAATTTACGGTAAGAATTATATAAGGGTTATTTTTCATAAGAAGTATATAACGAATATATATTACACGCTTTGCGTATATTTTCAATTTATTTATTTAACCAACCACCAAACTATTACAACTTTAAATCTAAATCTTTTATCAACGTGTCGCGTTGACATAACAATTCATCGGGAAACCCAAACGCATTACCCTAGGCTAGTGAGACTTAGCCGTTAAGATAAGCTGCAACTTCTTGGTCGAGCCGTTTCAGTTTCCGTTTCGTCTTGTACTCAATGTGTACATTCCCGCCAATCGTTCTTCATCATCGATGTGAGTTTATAGCCCCTCTTTCACTTGTTTTACATTTACTTTACAAATCTCGGGGGAGAATACATGCTCAATACAACTTGTTTACATATTCGTTTACAATATCTTTTACATACTATTCTACATACTTGGTTTACATACTTGATTTTTGCAATTCATTACAAACACATTTACATGATTGATTTCAAATCGGTTTACATACTTATTTGCATAGCTCGCTATGGGATACATTATTTGACTTTATTTTGGTCACAAATGCATACTTTACATTTGAAATGATTTTCGGATTACGATTTGTAGTGGCGCCTGCGGGGCCAACAAGCACTACATGCCCGGGTGTTGCAGATGGAACACCCACGATGGGAACACATTATTTGTATCACTGCTCGAATCGGGCACATACAACAAGTCTACGTCACAGCGTCATGAACTGTAAATCACTTGGAGGGTGAGCGCGAATGTTATGAAATAGATTTATTTGGGATTGATAATCCCCGTTCGAGTGATTAGCTATCACTTAGCAAACGAACGTTATAGCATGTTGTCTGCGCGTATGTTATGAAATAGATCTATTCGGGATTGACAATCCCCGTTCGGGTGATTAGCTATATGCACCGCACCTAAACACCGGGGCACTAACTTTTAGCAACGTATACTCAAGGTTTCGGTGTCCATGAGCTTAACGCACAGTAGATGTTATCTATGTGGTATCTGTAATTGTTAAGTAGACCCATACATTTTGCAAAATCAACTATCCTCACACTGTCCATAAACTAACTTATTGAACATACACAATCTTGAACACTTTT
The DNA here is from genome assembly GCA_026074375.1 of Tanacetum coccineum. NCBI lineage: Eukaryota > Viridiplantae > Streptophyta > Magnoliopsida > Asterales > Asteraceae > Tanacetum > Tanacetum coccineum. Next base: position 3,166 of record BQNB010120761.1, on the reverse strand, counting down.
CCATTATATTGCGGTGAAGCAAAATAAATACTAAACTCTTTGGTTCTACATATATTTACTCTTAACACTTTTGGCGATTATTATAAGGATTGAAATGGTCATTGCATACTTTAAAATCTTTGGATTCCAACATTTACACTTTATACTTCAAAACCTATGAACTCCGCAACTTTACCGTTGACACTATTTAGCATTTTTTCTCATGGTGAATTAATGCTTGGATTATTTGATGTGCATTGGAGTCTTTACATTCAAGTTTTTCATGGTGATGCAATTATGGGACAACTATTATTTTTATTTCAAAAAATCAACGAGATTGTTTTACAAACGACACATTTAGAGGTCGTTCTCTCGTATCTTGTGCTATTGTATTATGAAGTAACGCCCCCTGACATATTTCCGCTGCGACACATTTTTGGGGGTGTTACAACCCAGCTGAGACTTCAAATATATTTTTGGTTTTCCTTGCTGTTAACTAACGAATACGTAATTAGGTTGTAAAACTCTATGTCGTCTCATATTAAAACTTGATAATATATATACATAACTCAATTAGTAAACGTCACTATTTCGTCTAATTGTTTGACACACTTAGAGACTAAACCGAGGGCTGACCTAAACTAATATTTTAAATTATATACACTAGTTTCTTAAAAGCCCGGAGTCGTAAATTATGTACTTATATTTTGACCGCGTTGACCTAATAAAGTTGACCATTTTAAAACAAGAAAATTGTTCTTCAACATCTATCTCATTTCAATTAAAGTTTCAAGCACACACTAGGGACTGAGATTTGCTAGTAATTTCTAAGATTTATTATTTTTTTCCGTTTAGTGAATATGTATTATTTATTCATAGGTTGCGAATAACGTCTTTTGCATCGTTCTTCATGCCACTACCTTGCTATTCCGTTATCATTACTTGAGGTGAGTTTATAGTCCCCACTTTTATATTTTTCAATCATTTATCAAGTCTCGGGGATGAGATCATGTTGTTTTACAAAATGGATGCAAGTATATTTTAATTCAAATATTACGAGTTTGCCTAAGTAGCTATAACCCACTATGCCCATCATCATGAACTGTAAATTGCATAGATGTAATTGTTAATTGCATTATGTAAGCACGAATGTTATGAATAGATCTATTTGGGATTAACATCCCCATTCGGGCAAGTAGCACTTGCTAGTTTACCGGTTGGCCAAAAACAACGAATGTATACCATTTGGAATCATAGATGTTTTGGGTTGAACATCTATATTGGGCACCATCATACATGTGTATTTGATATACATACATTGTTTAGCTTCAGTGTCATGAGCTTAGTGCATTTCGTAATACATTTTTGTGATATTCTATTTGTTACTTTATTACAGGGAAATCTTGCTATCCGCTTCATTTAATTTATAAACCTATAAATTCACCAACATTATTGTTGACAGTTTAAACATGTTTTCTCAGGTAATAAGGTGCAAGTCATGGATACATTGGATGGTCGTCTTTTGAAGTCATATTATCATAAAGATTTACATGCATTACATTTTGGGATATTGTTATGTTGGGAAATCTTTACTTTTCCAAGTTAAACAAGTTAAGCCTATGAGCTTTTGTAACGAACCATTTATGAAATCCAATGTATCAGATTTTAAACGACTCTTATAGAGGTCGTTCTCATATCTTGTGCTATTGACCTATGAAGTAATACCCCCGGAACATCATATTCCGCTGTGGCCCATTTTGGGGGTGTTACAGGAATCAGTTTTGGAAAGTTGTTATCAATCAAATTAATTAGGAGATCATATTAAGGAGATCATCCATATATAAATTTGACTAGAATAAAAACAATCTTATCCCCTTTTATGACCATAAATGGACGACCCCATATATAGGTCCAAATAGGCTTGCCATTTTGTTTTTCAAATCTAATAAACTAAGTCCATTACTTAGTTATTAGAGGCCCGATATTGATCCCGTGTTACGTTAGTTATTTATATACCGTAAATACAATAAACACGATATATAAAGTGGTACCTCAGTGTATATGTATGTAACCCCATAGGCTCACATGTGTCTGGCCATATAATTATTTATTAAGACATGAGCATACTCTAACAGCTCCTACTTGCGCATGTCATAATAATAAAGTAATTATACAAGCAAAGGTTAGCGTCTAGCAACACGCCAATGCCCCCAGAAACATATAAGGATAGTTTCGTAAACATATTATTTTAAATGGTTTAGATATCAATCATCCTTTTGTTACAAAAATTATGTTAAACATAAGACACGAATCATCAGTCATTCTAATGTTTAACATTTTATTTCTCGATATAGACATTGAACTAGATTACCAAATTAATCAAGTATCACTTTAATTACATTTGGGTGCGGCCACACATACATCTGTTCAAATCATCGAGGGGCCTAGTAGTATCTTTCTCCATAACATGTGGAGTAACAAATCCTATTTTGACTGTACGTGTTCGTTATTTGTTTCACATCCCTCCTGAAAATGGCCTTTATAGCAGCCTTCAACAGGTCAATGTTGAACCATATCTAAGATTGACATTCCACACACACAAACCTACTTGCATCTCAAATCTGAGGATGAGAGATATAACCACTTGCGAGATTTACTATTGACGCCGATCCATGTAGTGAATACTCGTAGGTTGGGTCAGTCTATTGTTCATCCTATGAACAACATATGAGTTTAGGGGTATCATCCTTTAATATTCATACTATATGAATATAACCAAAAACACTCACATTTGCCTTAATTCAATGATGCTCCCGTATCATTAACTGACAATGGATGATTTAGAATAAATAAATTATTCATGGAATTAAACATGCTAATATAGAACACAGTTGTATAAATGAAGACGATCATACCAGGTATATCAATTCATTGTTTAATACAGCTGCTTGATGTTCCATTATCCAAATACTAAAAACAGATATATATAAGACTACTAGCAAGTCAAAGTTTAATGTTCCTAGCATGATAAACATGTTTGGTATAAGACATTAACTTTATAAAAAGTACCAACTTAGTTGTCACCTGAGTGACCTTTGACAATACTTGTTTCAAAACTCATAAGCAATGAAGGTTTTGAATAATACGATGATTGTCATTTTGTATCTGTGCATTCAAGTGCTAATAC
>BQNB010120760.1:5352-20579 GCA_026074375.1 Tanacetum coccineum | reverse complement strand
TACAAACAAATTAAACTTGTAGGATGATCAAAGAAAAATATTTTTTTCTTAACCATTACATTTCTACAAAAGTATTTTTCACAAAAATAAATAAACACAAAATACTTTTTAATAAAATAAATGTTTTATTTAAATATAAAATTTGAAATCTGGTTTTCCCCCCAAAATGGAAGCTTCTATACCAGATACAACCTTCCACACAAAAAGACAATAAGTGGAGCGTAGTCTAGTGGCGGCCCCTTATAGGGTCGGCGGCCCCCCAATATATCTGAGGCAGCCAGAACCGCCGTTGCTAGACTGTCACCTTTCAGCTCCTATAAATAGTGGGTCATCTCCAACTGATTTCAGAACCCTTTTGCACGAATTTCTCTCAGTTCTTTCTCTCTCTAGATCTCACTAAATCTCTCTACATCTTTGATCATTTAACTTGTTTAATCTTGTTTAAATGTGATTCAATCTTCTACTCTTTCCTTCTTCCCTCAAGTGCAAGAGAAGAACTTCGGTCATCTTCAAGATCCGAAGTTATGTAGTCTAGTTAGTCCATTTGTAACATTTGTTACATATAGATCGAGTCCATGTCTTCCAATCTTTAGTAGTGTGTAGATCCAAATGATGTATATATTTGGATGGGTTGATTGTGGGTTGGTTAGTATTTTAGGCCTTAAAATACATTGGTGAAGTGGTAGATTGGTTCTAGCTAAGATTAGGACTCGACATTTAGCTTAGTGTCGAAAAATAATGTAAGCGACGCGGTTTATGTGTTTAGGCCATAAAACACAAGGTTTGTTATGTTGGGCCATAAAACATAACGGGTTTGGTTGTACCCGAAGAAGAACTCGACATCTAGCTTAGTGTCAGAAAATAATGTAAGCATTGGTATAAGGTTTTCTCCGCCGAAAGGGAGCTTGTTGATTAGTGAAGTAACTCTCGAGTTGGATACTCGAGGAATGGGGTAGGGCGAAGAGGAGCTTCGTGACCGAACCACTATAAATCATCGTGTCGGTTTGCATTTTCTTTTACCTTTCTCTTTACTTATGTTTTTACATTTATCGCTTTACTTTTACACTTGCATTGTGCTTATGATTGTGTGAATCGTTATGTATGTTGTGTTAGTCATGGTTGTGTAGCTCTTTGTAGTAAACATTGTGAGTGTGGATATATATTGGTAGAATATGTGCTAGTTATTGTAAATCCAATATCGATAATTCTTATATTGCGTCAAACTTGATTGGTGATTTGATACACATGATCTAGTCTGAAAACCTCTTCTGGAGGCGGTCCCTTTAAATAGGGCGGCCCCCTTATGTACTAGGCGGCCCCCATATATTTATGGGACCGCCGATAGAGAGTGATTTAATAATTGATACAAAAGATTTAAAGTTTTTAAAAGGAAACGTATTCACCCCCCTCTACGGTTTCCACAATTATTGATAAAACATAACTATTATCAATCTATTTGTATGACACATTTTAGTTTATTTCATTAACTTAATATGTTTATTCTAATTATTTTTCAGTCTTGGTCCTTGAGAAATTCCAATAACTGAAAATGCACAGAGATAGGGCAGATCTAGTAGCACAGCAAAATGCGTTGATAGAGGGCAAAGTAACATATCAAGTAGCAAGTGTTGGTCAGATATGTAACTTTAATTAGTTATTCTTAATGTATTCTTGCCTTTTTTGCATGTTCATCAAACTATTAAATGATCAAATGTATTTTACAGGTTTGAACTCCGTTAAATAAAAACTAATAAAATTGCTTAGTTAACTTTTTGATGTAAGTATCAATTTAATAACTTAGCTTTGTACTATGAATCTATACAAGGAGTTGATTATATGGTATTCTAGCTCAAAAGTCTATCATATACCCGTTACGGATTAACCATGCTATTAACCATGCTGATTCAAAATGTTTCTGTGATTTAAAACCATTTTTGGTTTTCAATGAATCTAACAAATAGTTTCAATCTATTTAACCTGTTTTAAATGAGGTTAAAATCATTAGATAATATTGAACCCATTTGACCTAGTTTGTAATGAGTTTGAAACTTTTGACTTGTTAATTTCTTTGACATGTTTAAATATTGTGTACACTTTCTAAATTTCTATTGCTATTTTGTTTATAGAACTTTTATTTTATTTCATACATATTTCTAATGCTTAAATATAATTTTATGTAGGGTTTATGATGACAACGTTATCCGATGGGGCTTATTGGTCTTTCGTTAGTAATAAAGCTTGTTAGTGATTTTCATTGTTTTTTAGTTATGATAGGCCATGGTTTACAAAGATGTTGAACGTATTCTATTTAACTTTATCGTATTCACATAACCATGTTGACTTGATTTTATGAATGATTAATAAAATCTCAGTTCGCTTTACTTTTGGCATCAACTGAATATTATTTATGCATATTTGAGATGATTGGTTAAAATGATTATGTATTGAATCTATTTGTATCGAAAATAGAGCCAATAAAAGCTTTTGGCAAGGCGGATAAAAATATGGCAAATACGTTTGTCACGAAAGATAAAACTGTCCTAATTACTTTTGGCATGGTAAATAAAATCAGTACCTAATATGCATTCGGCACGGGAAATGATTTTGTACCAAGTAACTATTTGGCACGAGACATAAAAGTGTGCCGAATGCCCATTTTGAAACGGAAAATTACCAATCGTGCCCAATACCTCATACATGGGACCCAAAGTATAACCGTCTCAAGAACCGTGCCAAATACTATTTAGCACGGTTTTACCTCGACCCAAATGTATTTGGCACCCTCATATTTAAGACGAAGCCAAAAACTATGCCAAAACCGTGCCAAATAACATTTGGTATGATTTTTTGAGTATTTGGCACGGTTTTCTCCCCTCCCAAATACCCCTTTTTCTTGTAGTGCTTCTGTTATAGCATCAAGTGTAATCAGCTTTTTCACCACAACATCAAATTGGCCAAGATGGTATTTAAGCTTTTTAAGGCTTGTATCAACCAGACTTACCTTAGGAAGTTCTCGAGGAGCCTCAATTTTAATAGGTAACGAAGCAGATTGGTCAGTATTAGGGTGTGAAGTTTGTAACCAGAAAGCTTGTTCATCAGACAGTTCTTGTTATGGAACAAAACGTTTACCAAAATCTTCAGATAATCTATTTAACTCAACATAATTAATTGGAGTCGTATTAACTTTCTTTTCTTTTGAAATTAGGTCGTTTTATTTTGCAAGCATGTTTGATCGACTTACTTCTTCCAAAATCAATGTCTCTTCATCATCAATCATAGGAATAGCAACATGTTGACTAGATATAACACTTATATCATACAAGGTCGGCTTAATCCGCTGAGCTTTCTTGAGATAAAACAGATATTGATAACCTAGAGCTTGTTTGTGAGTGTCATCATAAAAAACTTATGGCTTTGTTAACATGTTCACTATTTGAGCAGATTGACCCACTGTGTAAACAATGTTATCTAATTCATTAATCTTCTTTTCTAAATCAATTTCTTTGTCTATATACTTATTTTCTTTTTCTTTGGATTCGTTTTATAAAACAGTAAATGTTTGCAATAAAGATTCCTTTTCTTTGATTTGATTTGAAAGATTTTATTCAAGTGAGTCAATTTGGTGCTTAAGTGCAAGCTTTTTCTTTATCATATCATCCATTTAAGAATCAATCATTTATTCACGTGTGCTTAAATCAACATTAAGACGTTGTTCAAAAGTTTTGACTCGTTCTTTGTATCTCTCAATCTCAGCGGTTACTGATTCATTATTCCTTTCTTGATTGGCATTTTCCTAGTTATTAACATGATTAATCATTTGTTCTAACATTTGATCAATCACAGATAAAATCATTGAATCTTGTTGTGCATACAAATTAGTATCTTGAACAGCTGCCAGTTGTGTTTCTTGCAAATACTGAGAGTATGGAATGATATTGCTATCACTTGTTAGCTTATTATTTGAAAAATCAACAATTGGTGTTTGTTCAAAATCCTGCATTGCTTGCACACTTTGATTACTCATATCATTATGAGAGGTTTCAGAATGAGGTACCTCTGAGAGAACATCAAAACCATAGCTGGAAAGATTAGCCATGAGAACCGCCTTTGCATTAGAGAGATCATCACAGTCAGAATCATAAGCATCAAGATCCTCAGTCTGGAAGGCAGCAGTGTTTGGAATGGTTGTCTGAGTAGCTTGACCGTTTGGAATACCTGGATCTGCAAGAAATGCTAGTTGTTCTTCATCCAAAAATTTTCCAGCTTCATGTGCTTCAGCCAACATTGCATTTTCCTTAAACCATGCAACATTCCTAAGCCTCTTTGGTTGAGTGCATTTCCTAGCCATGTGACCTTCACCTTAACAATTATAACACCTAACTACCCTAGCTTGTCCTCCTGTATTATTTCCCTCTGAACTAGTAGCATTACCCTTATAACTATTACCAGCATAACTTTGTTCTTGCCTCCCCTGAACTTGTTGCATTGTAACCCTTCCGTCTTGAATTGTGGCTTGGTTTCTCAGATTAGAAGAAGTTCTAAGTTGATTATTGGTTAAAGGGAACCTTAAAGCGGCTACAACTGTTAGAAAAGTCATTGTCTTGTCGAGACATGCAATTGGATCATCTCCTTGATTAAACACAGGAACAACGAGACCTGAGTCCATTTGAGGGAACTCAGTCAATGGTTGTGTTGAAGGTTGAGGTGAATTGTAAGTAATTTGTGGAAGAGATGAGGTTTGATGATTCATTTAAGACTGATATGGATGTGATGGAAGAACGGGTGAATGATTGATTTGTGTTTGAGATGGATGAGTAGGTGGATACATTGGTGAGTAAGATTGAGGAGAGTAAACTTGTGGAATCATGTTGTTTGTTTGTTGAGGAATGTGTGTAGGATTGTAGTGAGAGTGATAGTTCGTAAGTTGAGGCGGTGGTTGATTGTAGTTAGCAACAAATGCAAAAGGATCTTAGTAGCGTTCACGCATCAAGCAAGTTTCATTTGCATGTACCTTATGTTGTTCAAGGTATGAATACAATTGATCATAGTTTGTTGTATGCAAATCTCTTGTCAACTTCACATCCGTCACAAACTTACTCTCGCCCGCATCATTAAAAGGTAAAAGGGTCCTACTAAATAGACATCAAAAACACTAGATAAACATTTGTCAAACTTTTTTTTACATGTAAAATTGTTCATTCAAAATCTTTAAAAAAACAAAAAGCTATCACTTAGAATTTTGTAAATTTTTAATGTTAAATATTGAGTTGATGGGTCCCACATAGTTATTCTTATTTAACATCAACGAAAAGACAAAAATGCCCTCTTAATTAACAGTCAAACAAGTCAAACTGACAGGATTAACATAAATGGACTGAAAGTAATGAACTGAAGACTATGTGTTTATGAACCATACCCAAAACTTTTTGATTTTGAACAAAAAAGTGAAATCGATACCAAACCACACAGACAAAAATGTACTTAACTCTAAAGCTAAAGGATTGAGATCCTCTAAAGTTAAATTTCAACATTATAGATAATGTTAGTATTATTTTGATTGAGAGTTTGAATATTATAAAAAACAAAAATGATATATTGAATGGCCCACTTTTCTTTTCTTTAACAAAAACCTCAACATGATTCATCATGTTAAATTTGAACTTTAGAGGATCTCAATCTAAAACAAAATAACCAAAATCGACACAAATTTGAGTCATTACCACAATCTACTCAGCGTGCAAAAGAATTTGCATGCCAAGATATTTTGCACGCCAAATGACATTTTTTGACATAAAAATTTAAATAAAACATGAGAACTAGTGACACTAAATGATATAGAGCGCACAAATAAGATGGCGTTTAAAATATTTTGCACGTACATATAAACTTGGCACGCAAATCAACTAGGAGAGCAAATTGTTTTGCACGTACTGACACTTGTCATATTATTAACCATACATTTTATAAAAATAGGCATAGATAGCAGAAAGTAAATCTTTGAGAATCAAATTAATTTGTCAACGAAATACATATTCACGGTGTCACATTTTTAACCCTTCAATTTAGTGCAACTCGGTGTGCAAAAAAAATGGCGTACAAACATTTTTGCAAGTAGTGCCACTTGTCAATTTATTATTACATCCTAGTTTGATTAATGCACAAAGCATGCAAAAATAAATGGCGTGCAAAACCATTTTGCACGTAGAGTAGATTTTGGTAAAACAGATTTTGAGGGTTCATCTTGGTAACACATTTACCTATGCGTCTCTTTTGGAAATTTCATCTATATTATATGCATGTATTGTTTTTTTCTTGTTATAAGAAAAAAAATATATGGTTAATAACTTGAAAATGCATTTAACTTGTCAATGTTTGTTATTCCGTGTAGTCATATTTTATTTTTTGCTATTAAAACACAAACCTTTCAAATTTTGACTCTTGTGTGTATTTTGTGACGATTCTACCCCTACTAATTTCAAATTATGAAGGGTAAAATGGTCATTGTCTACAATAGAATCGTTACAAAATACACACAAATGTTGAAATTTAAAAGGTTTGTGTTTTAATAGCAAAAAAAAGATGACTACACAGAATATGAAAAACAGACAAGTTAGATGCATTTTCAAGTCATTACCCGTAAAATATATTAATAGGTAAGTACAAAAGTATTGAGATACAAGAAAACAAAATCTTTGTTGTCTTTTGTCTTTTAGTAGTGGTGTGCATGCCGACAAAAGACAAATAAAGATATGGTCTTAGGTCTTAGGAAAAACCTAATCGTGTATATGCATGGCTCGATCGACCCAAAAGGTTAAACCCTTTAGGGTTTCATCGACAGCCGACTAAGGAGTCGACTATGGTAATCGACCAAGGGTTTCGACCTTGGTTTGTGTTTGGTCGATCGCACGAGAGGGAGGAGGAAGAGGGAGAGATTCAGGGTTATGAGAATGCCTTAGGATGCCTTGGTATTTATAGGATCCTAAAGATCGAGCATTCTAGAATACTTGTATAACAAGTATTCAAGTTTGATAAGAAGTCAAAGTCACCCCTTGTGGGGGTTTTGGTTGACCGAGCTAACAAACAACCTTTAGGGGTTTGTTGTTTGGTCTTTTGTCATTTATTACTCTCTAATATTATGCTGGATAAATATTATACTTAGGGTAATTATCGTTTAATCCATCAATGAAAATAACGTCGTATTTTTATTTCCTCTTTTAGTTTGATTTCATTTCGTTACTCATTTCTTATTTCCGCTTGCATTGTTCTGTTTAGTGTGCACCGGTGTAACTCTTCGACATCTCTGTGAAAGCCAATCGTAAAAGTTGTTGTTTGATTGGACATAATTCTTTTAAAAATATCCTGATGCTCAGAAAGAAATGAAGAATAAAAAAGACATTCTTACTAGGACAAAGAACATTGTCACTGTTACAGAAAAGGGTTTGTGGTTTTGGACCCATCATCCTAGTATCCGAACCCCATTTTGACCACATTTGTAATTGTGCTTTTACTTATCTCTCCTACAATTAATTGGTATTTAATATTTTCTTTACATTTTTCTCATTACTCTGTTATTTTAAACTACATCTCTGAGCAACATATTTGAGTTAGATCTTAGAACTACATGTATCAAATCTTTACCACAATTTTCAGTATCAACATCTTTGAATACTTTTAAACACCATCATATAAATCCAAAAATCGTGACTTTTTTTTCTTTTTCGCGACATGATTATGCAGCGCACAAGTTGTATACCGTCAACATGGTGGGGCCGGCCAACCCGTGTTTTTTCACGACGACGAAGACAGAAAAACGTTGGTTGAGGCATGATTTTTTTTCGATCGACCATTGTGGGTTTTTCTTTGAACTTTTTCTGGTGTTTATACAAGTATCCATAAACCACATGATTCTTGTATGGAGGGTTTTTATTTTCGCGACTGTTTTTAAACCGGACAACGTATCAAGTGGTTTTTAAAACGAAAAATGTGGTGAGTTAGTTGACACAAATTTTGTATGTAGAAGAAAGACAGAGTAAAAAAGAAAGTAACTATGTTATTGGGCTTATTATAAAGTTCTTTTAGCTTTTGTTTTTCCAATGTATAAAATCTGACATAAAAGCTTATTTTAGTTTCCAATGTATTAACTAAATAACATTCGAGTCAAATGGGGTGCAAAACATATAGCCTTACAGAAAAACAAAAAAGAATTTTAGACTTCAATATTTCAAACGGTCCCCTAAATCCTCTAATAACTGTCTCCATTATTATCTTAGCACGATTATACATATATTGTTTAATTGTCTTTTAAGAATCTATCTAGACTTTACTTTACTTTTATTCCGTTTTTAAAAATAAAATAGTTATGCTCGCTTACATTGAAAAACACTTGGACTATTTTATATCCAAATATAAAAAGATTGTTGGTGTCAATTCATTTAGGTTATTTGTATATAAAAAACCTAATGTAAATAAGTACACTGAATAATAGAACATTCAGAGGGCAACATCTGAGTTATTCAAAGTCCAAAAGAAATCTTGCCCACTCTTCCTGAAGTGAAACTCAGTAATGATTCTGAACCTGAAAGCAGATGATAGAATCGTGAGTGATGAAGTAACTCTCTGCCTCTTCTTGGATCTCTTCATCATGAGACATTATGAACTTTAGATTTTATAATATATATATATATATATATATATATATATATATATAGAGAGAGAGAGAGAGAGAGAGAGAAAGCAAGAAAGGGAGAGAAAGTAAGATCCGTGAGAAAAAACTATAAATGAAAAGCAAAAGAAAGATATATAAGCCAACACATTTTAAAAACGATAGAGAATTTTAAAAATGGGAGATGCATCCATTTTGTAGGTGCATCTAAATGTGTGGAGTTTGTGGTTTTTTTTTCTATCTGTCTTATTTAAATTTTCTTCTTATTTGATCATAACTCTCCTCTCGCCGTCTATCTCATCTCTATGTATCCCTAATCCACTCACTCGAGTCTCTCTCTCTCTCTCCTCTATAATATAAATATAATATATATATATATATATATATATATATATATATATATATATGTATATATAGGATACAGATCAAATAAAAAGACAAAGATTCGGAGAATGATACAAAGATTATTTTTTAAAAAAATTCCAAAAAATTCTGAAAAAAAATCCACAAGATCGTGTATGTTAGTCATGAAAAAGTTTGTAAAAGGAAGTTTTTTTCAAAAGTGAAAGTTATGCCGAAAAATTTTAATTAAAAAAAACGTTGATGTCATTAAATCGTTTTTTTGTGCATCAAAAATTCGTTTTGTACCCAACTAACTTTTGACTTTTGCAATCAAAATTTTATTGTCGCATCAAACTATAACAAGCCGAAAAATTTTTGCAATCAAAATTTTTTTGTGCATCAAAATTTCTTTTTTTGCGCCATTATAAAACGTATAAAAAGACTCAAAAATTATAGAAAAACTTCTTTTACTAAAAAAAAGTTTATGCACCAACAATACCTGATTTAAATTAAATCTATTTTTTAGAATTTTTCGAGAATTTTAAAAAAAAATTCTTTTTATTTTTCTCACGAATATTTGCCTTTTTATTTTAACCTTCCTATATATATATCTATGTGTATATATATATATATATATATATATATATATATATATAGAGAGAGAGAGAGAGAGAGAGAGAGAGAGAGAGAGAGACTTGCGTTCAAGTGGTGAACACTTTAAAGTGATAAACAATAAAAACCAAGAAAAAAATAACAAGTGTCCTTTATAATTAAAAGAAAATGTTTAATTATTTTTAATGTGCAAGGGGTATTATAGTGATTTTCTTAATTTAATACATAAATGTATTTTAATAACCTCATCCCATTTACCCGTAACCTCCCTCCATCTCATTCCCTATCCTCTCTCATCATTAAATATTAAATTTGTCTCATCTCTTTTTCTCCCAATAAAAATCATATCTAGTTATTAATCTATCTCCAAGATCAGATATAACAACTCACAATTTTTATCAATGTAAATATTCATCTATTAAGTTAGATGCAATGTACTATCTATCTACTATATATGAACCACCTTTTTCAGGGAAAATTTTCGCTTTATTACATTACTTGTGTTACAAATATCTCAATATGCAATGTAACTTGCATATCTAAAGTTAACGAGCTCACGCAACCTACCTATGGCAATCCTATCTTTATATATGTCAAGCAAACATCATAACATGTCAAGTCAATATCATAATATCATTTTTACAAAATACATTACTCATATAATGTACCATTTGCAAAGTTATATCGAGACGAGCTTTAAACCGTTATCATATGCCTCTGAATCCTAATTTTTGGGTAATGTAACTATCCAAGATGAATGTACAAGTAATCAAAGCTCATGTACAAGTAATATAACATCTCATTTGAAATATAAACTCCCTCCAAGTCAAGTACAAGACTTATAAAGCACAATGTACAAGTCATTAAGCATGACATCCAAAATAGCCGTTTCCTCCGTTTTCATGTCTAGTATCCTCACCACCACTTTTGTACAAGCTACAACACTCAATGTACAATTATAAAACCCTATTGAATCTACTCCATAAGCTCTCACACATGTTTTTACACTCAAAACCCTAATTCAAAACCCTAAACCCTATAACCGAGCTAGTTTCTAAACCATAACCCGTTTCTTTGTTTTTATTCGTTTTAAACCTAAACCATTAATCCAATAATTTGTAAATACTTAATTTACAACATTTAAAATTCTATTTCATCATTATAACATCATTATACATGAATTAAATCCTAGAAACTCTAAAACAAAACCTTAATCTAGTTCTAACCCTAAAACCTAAAACTAGGCCCTAGTTTAGAATCGGATCAGTCTATAAAACATAGGATCTGGGCAAATCAATAGGTTATGGGTATTAAGTGAAAACACTAGGTTGTAGCCCTATGTCTTGTGATCATTTTTCCGTTGGAATCAACCGGATTCGACGTCGGATGAATTAGTTATAGCCGAAATGGCAAAGGTGGGCAGATTCTGCACACCTATAGTAAATGGCTATTATCTCTAAATTTTTGTATAGTAACCCCTAAATATGTAAAACTAAACGTTGTAGAGGACTCAAATATCTAACAATGCTTACTGGTTTGAGCTTCATCGGAGTTACGGTTTGTAAATGGCAACTATTTTACCGAGACTGATGTTGGTTGTCCAAAAACAGCCATGTATAAATCAAACCAAACACCCCTAAAACGTCTAGAACCACCATGATATCATCACACCCTCACCCTAGCACCTCCATGACATCTCCACAAGCAGCTCCATCACCCATCTTGGTCACCAAGTAAAAACCCTTGGCCATAAAACAACCAACACCACCATTTGACATCACCGCCATAAAACAAAGCACCTCCATCACCTTCCACCTTGCATTCTAGCTTACAAGACTCATCACATAGCCTCTCCACATCACCCTCTAGCTCTCATATGTGTCCTAACCAGATCTCTAAGCTCCCTTGGTCACCAAGGAGCCATTCGGCTATAAATAGGACTCTAGACCTTTCATTTCAACTCATCCCCCACTTCCTCCTCTATAACCCATCAATGGCAGCAACTCTCTGCTCCATAAGTTCTTAAGAAGATCCAAGAGAAGTAATCAAGAGAAGTATTGAAGCCTTGAAGCCCCGGAGTCGTTATTCTAGGCGTACGAAGCTAAAAGTCCCGATTTCGACCCATTTCCAAGCTATAAGCTCAAACCCAGGTTCTGGATGTTTCACTTCTGCTCCTACACTCTTATAATGTTCATATGATCCTAAATAAACTCTTGTTAAAGTTTTATAACTCAATTCATGCTCATTTTCCATTTTGATCCAAAACCGTACACCCGAAACCCTAATTTTACGTTTTTCTTAAAACTAAATGTTATAATGGTTAAATGTTGTTATAATCCATCCTAACATGCTTAACTAATGTTAATATAACAACTTTATTGATTATTGAAGGAATTTGAATTAAAAACCTACGCGTTTTCATTATAAAACCCTAATTCGACCCGTTCTGATTTCTAGCTTAACGAATCGTTAATCTAAACTTTCGTTACGTTAAATCTTCATATTTTAGCTTATATTAATAATCTATAACCTGCAAATATCATTTAGAAACTTAAAATAAGCTTGCATGGCATTTTGGACTTGTTTTGCAAAAGTATTCCATGCAAGGGGTATATATCGTAACTTTCTGAAACTTATAAACTAAAGACTGAAAAATGTTCATTTTATTAAGTTATAACTATAGGGGTCTAATATTTCACTTTCCATAGTACAAGGTTTACTTTTGTCCATTTTTTAAACAAAGGACCAACTCGTAAAAGTGCAACTCCAAGTATAATTTTTCCATTTTTCATTCTCAAGGGTCTAAAATGTAACATTTTGAAAAAGTATAAAAATATATTCAAAACATTACAAGACATAACTTTAATTAACGCTTGATGTGCTTATCATTTCCAGATATTGAATAAAACGCTTAAAACCGATTATATCGTACCACAATACTAGGGAGCTTCATATTAAGGGGTTTCATCTTGGTATTACGTTCTGACTGAGTTGTTGGGTTTACGATTTAAAGTGCCCTAGCTCCTCAAACGTTTACTGAATGACTTCTGAATTATGATGGCCCGAACGGTGATACAATAATTCTAAACTTTCCAATCAAACTCATAACAATATTAGACTCTCTGAACCAAAGTTCTAGAGTACAATCTTCCTAAGACTCAACATATTATCTCAGGTTGCGTGACGTGGCTGTTTATTATCATTTTGCTATATCAACCTTCCCTGTTAAGATTGTGATAAGGTCGTCAGCTTTCATTTCAGAATATTTATTACATCTACCTACCAGGTGAGTTCATAGCCTCGCTTTTCAATCTTTTGAATGTTTTATAAACCCGCGAGGGGGATACATGCTTGTTACAAACTCTTTTACATACTCGTTTATCTTATAACAATGTGATTACTTTTCAAAGGCTTAATGAATTCATAACCCCATATTTCAATCTTTTGAATACTTTATAAACCTGTGATACCTGATATAAACCATGAATGCAAGTGTTTTCTAAATGTATGCTATCCAGATATATTATTGCCTAAGTAGCTTCCAGTGCCATTATTTCCATATCATGAATCATTAATTACTTGCATTGCGAGTGAACGCGAATATTATGAATAGATCTATTGGGGGTGACGGCTCCCGTTTGTATACCCATGCTTGGGGTAGCCAAACGCATTATATTTATCCTAATAGGTAACCTTGGCAAGTTACATTTTTCACGGGGACATCTGTCCCTAACCAATATCACTACGGTGATTTCCCTGTTAATGTATTGATGTCATGAGCTTAGATGCAATAATAATGTTACCCTATTTTTCCATAATAATTGTATTCGTTGCAATTATAACCATTATGATAACTTGCATTCAACTGTTTTCCATGATAATACTGTTCTCCATAATAATACTGTTTTCCATGATAATATTGTTCTCCATAATAATACTGATCTCCATGATAATATTGTTTTCCATACTATTTTCCATGATAATTGTGCTCATGCAATTATTACACTATAACTGGTATTCAACTATTACATTTCAAACCTATGAATTTCACTCAACCTTTGTGTTGACCCTTTTTATGCATGTTTATCTCAGGTAATTGAGCAACTTATGGCATGGAGTGGCATGGACTTGAAGATGGCTAAAACTTGTTATCATTCACATTATATGTTTCTAGATTTTGGGACCTTCCTTTGTAAAACTCTGATTTTAAATGAATGATAACGTATTTGTTTAAAAACGTCTCTTTTGAGTCGTTTTCTATGATTGTGTCTGTGATTCATGAAGTAATACCCCATATTAGCTTCCGCTGCTATATTATCAAAATGGGGGTGTTACAGTTGGTTTCCTAAGGGGCACTTCAGCAGTTGTAGTAATCCTAGTTAAAGGGCACGCATTTCCTACTATAGTGAAGGTCCTACCAGTAGGTCTCCAAGTGTATCCAATTTTTGTGAACACCTTGCCTGTTGGTTTCCAAACTTTTCTCTTTGAAATTTGCTTAACAGATTTAGATTTAGCACGAGTATTTACATCATTGATAAAATTAAGAACACACAAATCATGATTATCAAAAAGCATGCAACCATTACACTTAACATATAGAAGTTCAGAATTCCCATTAAGCTTGGAATTCTGCACATTTGCAGTTCCTTTAGGTTCAACAACATCATTCTTATTTTTCAAACTAGATTTAACTGTCTTAGGGTGGGATCCTACTTTATTCTTCAAAGTACTACTTGGTGTTCGCTGAATCTTTTCTTTCTTTGTATTACTTGAAGGATGTGATTCGCTAGCACTAATAGACGGTTTTACTCCTGTAGAAGACAACATAGGTTTGTTAGAAACTAGGTTTGATGAAGAAGGTGTTTTTATGTTTGTGTTTCCTGAGGATGTGACGGGCTTAGTAAATCTAACTCTCTTTTCCTTGTTCTTTGGGGTCACAACCACTAATTTGTCACTTGAATTGTTGATGCTAGGGCAGGTTTGTCTGATTATTATAAGAAACTCCTGAATTCGTTTGGTATACTTACAAGCAGAGTCTAAGGAATTATTTAGAGGATTTTGTGATTTTCCTTGTTCAACTACTTCCTTAAGAATCGCAGCTTGTTCCTGAGTGTGCCTAAGGTAGTCAGAGTGAGCTGTCCTATTGCTCAAGAATTTAGGGGCTATTGGTTCCATATCAAATTTAAGCATTTCTGGAGCAATAGTGTGTTTGGTAACAATATTATCAGCTAAATCTTTTCCTTTAAGTTTCCTTAATTCATCCTTAAGAGTTGTAATGACCAAATCTTTTTCCTAAAGACTTACATTTAAATCAGAGATTTCCACAGACTTTTGATTGACTTGATTAATTAAAGCATCACATTGTTCTTTTGATCGAATACATGTTGGTTTAATCGAGTCATAAAGTTGCTTATAGGTCGATTTCAAGTGTTCATTCTCCTCAATAAGTTTTGACACCCTATGATCCTATTTAATATTTATCTTTTCAATCTATTCTATGTCCTTCTTGACCTTATCCTCATTCATATTTCCATTTAAAGATTTAATTCTCTCTTTCAACTTCCTTATGACCATGTCTTTCTCTTGTGACTGAGCTTTCAATTCATTTAAT